>JAKUCG020000187.1:0-10658 GCA_022539655.2 Ceriodaphnia dubia
AGTATACATGCTAAAAATAATATTTTGTACAGGGGGTACCTTATAACATGGGAAATATTTTTTCCGTAAAAGAGGTCATATTTTGATGAAAATACACAGTATACATGCTAAAAATAATATTTTGTACAGGGGGTACCTTATAACATGGGAAATATTTTTTTCCGTGCAAGAGGTCATATTTTGATGAAAATACACAGTATACATGCTAAAAATAATATTTTGTACAGGGGGAATACATTATAACATGGGAAATATTTTTTTCCGTGCAAGAGGTCATATTTTGATGAAAATACACAGTATACATGCTAAAAATAATATTTTGTACAGGGGGTACCTTATAACATGGGAAATATTTTTTTCCGTGCAAGAGGTCATATTTTGATGAAAATACACAGTATACATGCTAAAAATAATATTTTGTACAGGGGGTACCTTATAACATGGGAAATATTTTTTTCCGTGCAAGAGGTCATATTTTGATGAAAATACACAGTATACATGCTAAAAATAATATTTTGTACAGGGGGTACCTTATAACATGGGAAATATTTTTTTCCGTGCAAGAGGTCATATTTTGATGAAAATACACAGTATACATGCTAAAAATAATATTTTGTACAGGGGGTACCTTATAACATGGGAAATATTTTTTTCCGTGCAAGAGGTAATATTTTGATGAAAATACACAGTATACATGCTAAAAATAATATTTTGTACAGGGGGTACCTTATAACATGGGAAATATTTTTTTCCGTGCAAGAGGTCATATTTTGATGAAAATACACAGTATACATGCTAAAAATAATATTTTGTACAGGGGGTACCTTATAACATGGGAAATATTTTTTTCCGTGCAAGAGGTCATATTTTGATGAAAATACACAGTATACATGCTAAAAATAATATTTTGTACAGGGGGTACCTTATAACATGGGAAATATTTTTTTCCGTGCAAGAGGTCATATTTTGATGGAAATACACAGTATACATGCTAAAAATAATATTTTTAGGGGTACCTTATAACATGGGAAATATTTTTTTCCGTGCAAGAGGTCATATTTTGATGAAAATACACAGTATACATGCTAAAAATAATATTTTGTACAGGGGGTACCTTATAACATGGGAAATATTTTTTTCCGTGCAAGAGGTCATATTTTGATGAAAATACACAGTATACATGCTAAAAATAATATTTTGTACAGGGGGTACCTTATAACATGGGAAATATTTTTTTCCGTGCAAGAGGTCATATTTTGATGAAAATACACAGTATACATGCTAAAAATAATATTTTGTACAGGGGGTACCTTATAACATGGGAAATATTTTTTTCCGTGCAAGAGGTCATAATTTGATGAAAATACACAGTATACATGCTAAAAATAATATTTTGTACAGGGGGTACCTTATAACATGGGAAATATTTTTTTCCGTGCAAGAGGTCATATTTTGATGAAAATACACAGTATACATGCTAAAAATAATATTTTGTACAGGGGGTACCTTATAACATGGGAAATATTTTTTTCCGTGCAAGAGGTCATATTTTGATGAAAATACACAGTATACATGCTAAAAATAATATTTTGTACAGGGGGTACCTTATAACATGGGAAATATTTTTTTCCGTGCAAGAGGTCATATTTTGATGAAAATACACAGTATACATGCTAAAAATAATATTTTGTACAGGGGGTACCTTATAACATGGGAAATATTTTTTTCCGTGCAAGAGGTCATATTTTGATGAAAATACACAGTATACATGCTAAAAATAATATTTTGTACAGGGGGTACCTTATAACATGGGAAATATTTTTTTCCGTGCAAGAGGTCATATTTTGATGAAAATACACAGTATACATGCTAAAAATAATATTTTGTACAGGGGGTACCTTATAACATGGGAAATATTTTTTTCCGTGCAAGAGGTCATATTTTGATGAAAATACACAGTATACATGCTAAAAATAATATTTTGTACAGGGGGTACCTTATAACATGGGAAATATTTTTTTCCGTGCAAGAGGTCATATTTTGATGAAAATACACAGTATACATGCTAAAAATAATATTTTGTACAGGGGGTACCTTATAACATGGGAAATATTTTTTTCCGTGCAAGAGGTCATATTTTGATGAAAATACACAGTATACATGCTAAAAATAATATTTTGTACAGGGGGTACCTTATAACATGGGAAATATTTTTTTCCGTGCAAGAGGTCATATTTTGATGAAAATACACAGTATACATGCTAAAAATAATATTTTGTACAGGGGGTACCTTATAACATGGGAAATATTTTTTTCCGTGCAAGAGGTCATATTTTGATGAAAATACACAGTATACATGCTAAAAATAATATTTTGTACAGGGGGTACCTTATAACATGGGAAATATTTTTTTCCGTGCAAGAGGTCATATTTTGATGAAAATACACAGTATACATGCTAAAAATAATATTTTGTACAGGGGGTACCTTATAACATGGGAAATATTTTTTCCGTGCAAGAGGTCATATTTTGATGAAAATACACAGTATACATGCTAAAAATAATATTTTGTACAGGGGGTACCTTATAACATGGGAAATATTTTTTTCCGTGCAAGAGGTCATATTTTGATGAAAATACACAGTATACATGCTAAAAATAATATTTTGTACAGGGGGTACCTTATAACATGGGAAATATTTTTCCGTGCAAGAGGTCATATTTTGATGAAAATACACAGTATACATGCTAAAAATAATATTTTGTACAGGGGGTACCTTATAACATGGGAAATATTTTTTTCCGTGCAAGAGGTCATATTTTGATGAAAATACACAGTATACATGCTAAAAATAATATTTTGTACAGGGGGTACCTTATAACATGGGAAATATTTTTTTCCGTGCAAGAGGTCATATTTTGATGAAAATACACAGTATACATGCTAAAAATAATATTTTGTACAGGGGGTACCTTATAACATGGGAAATATTTTTTTCCGTGCAAGAGGTCATATTTTGATGAAAATACACAGTATACATGCTAAAAATAATATTTTGTACAGGGGGTACCTTATAACATGGGAAATATTTTTTTCCGTGCAAGAGGTCATATTTTGATGAAAATACACAGTATACATGCTAAAAATAATATTTTGTACAGGGGGTACCTTATAACATGGGAAATATTTTTTTCCGTGCAAGAGGTCAAAAAATGATGAAAATACACAGTATACATGCTAAAATAATATTTTGTACAGGGGGTACCTTATAACATGGGAAATATTTTTTTCCGTGCAAGAGGTCATATTTTGATGCAAATACACAGTATACATGCTAAAAATAATATTTTGTACAGGGGGTACCTTATAACATGGGAAATATTTTTTTCCGTGCAAGAGGTCATATTTTGATGAAAATACACAGTATACATGCTAAAAATAATATTTTGTACAGGGGGTACCTTATAACATGGGAAATATTTTTTTCCGTGCAAGAGGTCATATTTTGATGAAAATACACAGTATACATGCTAAAAATAATATTTTGTACAGGGGGTACCTTATAACATGGGAAATATTTTTTTCCGTGCAAGAGGTCATATTTTGATGGAAATACACAGTATACATGCTAAAAATAATATTTTGTACAGGGGGTACCTTATAACATTGGAAATATTTTTTTCCGTGCAAGAGGTCATATTTTGATGAAAATACACAGTATACATGCTAAAAATAATATTTTGTACAGGGGGTACCTTATAACATGGGAAATATTTTTTTCCGTGCAAGAGGTCATATTTTGATGAAAATACACAGTATACATGCTAAAAATAATATTTTGTACAGGGGGTACCTTATAACATGGGAAATATTTTTTTCCGTGCAAGAGGTCATATTTTGATGAAAATACACAGTATACATGCTAAAAATAATATTTTGTACAGGGGGTACCTTATAAAATACACAGTATACATGCTAAAAATAATATTTTGTACAGGGGGTACCTTATAACATGGGAAATATTTTTTTCCGTGCAAGAGGTAATATTTTGATGAAAATACACAGTATACATGCTAAAAATAATATTTTGTACAGGGGGTACCTTATAACATGGGAAATATTTTTTTCCGTGCAAGAGGTAATATTTTGATGAAAATACACAGTATACATGCTAAAAATAATATTTTGTACAGGGGGTACTCTTATAACAAGACACAGTATACATGCTAAAAATAATATTTTGTACAGGGGGTACCTTATAACATGGGAAATATTTTTTTCCGTGCAAGAGGTCATATTTTGATGAAAATACACAGTATACATGCTAAAAATAATATTTTGTACAGGGGGTACCTTATAACATGGGAAATATTTTTTTCCGTGCAAGAGGTCATATTTTGATGAAAATACACAGTATACATGCTAAAAATAATATTTTGTACAGGGGGTACCTTATAACATGGGAAATATTTTTTTCCGTGCAAGAGGTCATATTTTGATGAAAATACACAGTATACATGCTAAAAATAATATTTTGTACAGGGGGTACCTTATAACATGGGAAATATTTTTTTCCGTGCAAGAGGTCATATTTTGATGAAAATACACAGTATACATGCTAAAAATAATATTTTGTACAGGGGGTACCTTATAACATGGGAAATATTTTTTTCCGTGCAAGAGGTCATATTTTGATGAAAATACACAGTATACATGCTAAAAATAATATTTTGTACAGGGGGTACCTTATAACATGGGAAATATTTTTTTCCGTGCAAGAGGTCATATTTTGATGAAAATACACAGTATACATGCTAAAAATAATATTTTGTACAGGGGGTACCTTATAACATGGGAAATATTTTTTTCCGTGCAAGAGGTCATATTTTGATGAAAATACACAGTATACATGCTAAAAATAATATTTTGTACAGGGGGTACCTTATAACATGGGAAATATTTTTTTCCGTGCAAGAGGTCATATTTTGATGAAAATACACAGTATACATGCTAAAAATAATATTTTGTACAGGGGGTACCTTATAACATGGGAAATATTTTTTTCCGTGCAAGAGGTAATATTTTGATGAAAATACACAGTATACATGCTAAAAATAATATTTTGTACAGGGGGTACCTTATAACATGGGAAATATTTTTTTCCGTGCAAGAGGTCATATTTTGATGAAAATACACAGTATACATGCTAAAAATAATATTTTGTACAGGGGGTACCTTATAACATGGGAAATATTTTTTTCCGTGCAAGAGGTCATATTTTGATGAAAATACACAGTATACATGCTAAAAATAATATTTTGTACAGGGGGTACCTTATAACATGGGAAATATTTTTTTCCGTGCAAGAGGTCATATTTTGATGAAAATACACAGTATACATGCTAAAAATAATATTTTGTACAGGGGGTACCTTATAACATGGGAAATATTTTTTTCCGTGCAAGAGGTCATATTTTGATGAAAATACACAGTATACATGCTAAAAATAATATTTTGTACAGGGGGTACCTTATAACATGGGAAATATTTTTTTCCGTGCAAGAGGTCATATTTTGATGAAAATACACAGTATACATGCTAAAAATAATATTTTGTACAGGGGGTACCTTATAACATGGGAAATATTTTTTTCCGTGCAAGAGGTCATATTTTGATGAAAATACACAGTATACATGCTAAAAATAATATTTTGTACAGGGGGTACCTTATAACATGGGAAATATTTTTTTCCGTGCAAGAGGTCATATTTTGATGAAAATACACAGTATACATGCTAAAAATAATATTTTGTACAGGGGGTACCTTATAACATGGGAAATATTTTTTTCCGTGCAAGAGGTCATATTTTGATGAAAATACACAGTATACATGCTAAAAATAATATTTTGTACAGGGGGTACCTTATAACATGGGAAATATTTTTTTCCGTGCAAGAGGTCATATTTTGATGAAAATACACAGTATACATGCTAAAAATAATATTTTGTACAGGGGGTACCTTATAACATGGGAAATATTTTTTTCCGTGCAAGAGGTCATATTTTGATGAAAATACACAGTATACATGCTAAAAATAATATTTTGTACAGGGGGTACCTTATAACATGGGAAATATTTTTTTCCGTGCAAGAGGTCATATTTTGATGAAAATACACAGTATACATGCTAAAAATAATATTTTGTACAGGGGGTACCTTATAACATGGGAAATATTTTTTTCCGTGCAAGAGGTCATATTTTGATGAAAATACACAGTATACATGCTAAAAATAATATTTTGTACAGGGGGTACCTTATAACATGGGAAATATTTTTTTCCGTGCAAGAGGTCATATTTTGATGAAAATACACAGTATACATGCTAAAAATAATATTTTGTACAGGGGGTACCTTATAACATGGGAAATATTTTTTTCCGTGCAAGAGGTCATATTTTGATGAAAATACACAGTATACATGCTAAAAATAATATTTTGTACAGGGGGTACCTTATAACATGGGAAATATTTTTTTCCGTGCAAGAGGTCATATTTTGATGAAAATACACAGTATACATGCTAAAAATAATATTTTGTACAGGGGGTACCTTATAACATGGGAAATATTTTTTTCCGTGCAAGAGGTCATATTTTGATGAAAATACACAGTATACATGCTAAAAATAATATTTTGTACAGGGGGTACCTTATAACATGGGAAATATTTTTTTCCGTGCAAGAGGTCATATTTTGATGAAAATACACAGTATACATGCTAAAAATAATATTTTGTACAGGGGGTACCTTATAACATGGGAAATATTTTTTTCCGTGCAAGAGGTCATATTTTGATGAAAATACACAGTATACATGCTAAAAATAATATTTTGTACAGGGGGTACCTTATAACATGGGAAATATTTTTTTCCGTGCAAGAGGTCATATTTTGATGAAAATACACAGTATACATGCTAAAAATAATATTTTGTACAGGGGGTACCTTATAACATGGGAAATATTTTTTTCCGTGCAAGAGGTCATATTTTGATGAAAATACACAGTATACATGCTAAAAATAATATTTTGTACAGGGGGTACCTTATAACATGGGAAATATTTTTTTCCGTGCAAGAGGTCATATTTTGATGAAAATACACAGTATACATGCTAAAAATAATATTTTGTACAGGGGGTACCTTATAACATGGGAAATATTTTTTTCCGTGCAAGAGGTCATATTTTGATGAAAATACACAGTATACATGCTAAAAATAATATTTTGTACAGGGGGTACCTTATAACATGGGAAATATTTTTTTCCGTGCAAGAGGTCATATTTTGATGAAAATACACAGTATACATGCTAAAAATAATATTTTGTACAGGGGGTACCTTATAACATGGGAAATATTTTTTTCCGTGCAAGAGGTCATATTTTGATGAAAATACACAGTATACATGCTAAAAATAATATTTTGTACAGGGGGTACCTTATAACATGGGAAATATTTTTTTCCGTGCAAGAGGTCATATTTTGATGAAAATACACAGTATACATGCTAAAAATAATATTTTGTACAGGGGGTACCTTATAACATGGGAAATATTTTTTTCCGTGCAAGAGGTCATATTTTGATGAAAATACACAGTATACATGCTAAAAATAATATTTTGTACAGGGGGTACCTTATAACATGGGAAATATTTTTTTCCGTGCAAGAGGTCATATTTTGATGAAAATACACAGTATACATGCTAAAAATAATATTTTGTACAGGGGGTACCTTATAACATGGGAAATATTTTTTTCCGTGCAAGAGGTCATATTTTGATGAAAATACACAGTATACATGCTAAAAATAATATTTTGTACAGGGGGTACCTTATAACATGGGAAATATTTTTTTCCGTGCAAGAGGTCATATTTTGATGAAAATACACAGTATACATGCTAAAAATAATATTTTGTACAGGGGGTACCTTATAACATGGGAAATATTTTTTTCCGTGCAAGAAGTCATATTTTGATGAAAATACACAGTATACATGCTAAAAATAATATTTTGTACAGGGGGTACCTTATAACATGGGAAATATTTTTTTCCGTGCAAGAGGTCATATTTTGATGAAAATACACAGTATACATGCTAAAAATAATATTTTGTACAGGGGGTACCTTATAACATGGGAAATATTTTTTTCCGTGCAAGAGGTCATATTTTGATGAAAATACACAGTATACATGCTAAAAATAATATTTTGTACAGGGGGTACCTTATAACATGGGAAATATTTTTTTCCGTGCAAGAGGTCATATTTTGATGAAAATACACAGTATACATGCTAAAAATAATATTTTGTACAGGGGGTACCTTATAACATGGGAAATATTTTTTTCCGTGCAAGAGGTCATATTTTGATGAAAATACACAGTATACATGCTAAAAATAATATTTTGTACAGGGGGTACCTTATAACATGGGAAATATTTTTTTCCGTGCAAGAGGTCATATTTTGATGAAAATACACAGTATACATGCTAAAAATAATATTTTGTACAGGGGGTACCTTATAACATGGGAAATATTTTTTTCCGTGCAAGAGGTCATATTTTGATGAAAATACACAGTATACATGCTAAAAATAATATTTTGTACAGGGGGTACCTTATAACATGGGAAATATTTTTTTCCGTGCAAGAGGTCATATTTTGATGAAAATACACAGTATACATGCTAAAAATAATATTTTGTACAGGGGGTACCTTATAACATGGGAAATATTTTTTTCCGTGCAAGAGGTCATATTTTGATGAAAATACACAGTATACATGCTAAAAATAATATTTTGTACAGGGGGTACCTTATAACATGGGAAATATTTTTTTCCGTGCAAGAGGTCATATTTTGATGAAAATACACAGTATACATGCTAAAAATAATATTTTGTACAGGGGGTACCTTATAACATGGGAAATATTTTTTTCCGTGCAAGAGGTCATATTTTGATGAAAATACACAGTATACATGCTAAAAATAATATTTTGTACAGGGGGTACCTTATAACATGGGAAATATTTTTTTCCGTGCAAGAGGTCATATTTTGATGAAAATACACAGTATACATGCTAAAAATAATATTTTGTACAGGGGGTACCTTATAACATGGGAAATATTTTTTTCCGTGCAAGAGGTCATATTTTGATGAAAATACACAGTATACATGCTAAAAATAATATTTTGTACAGGGGGTACCTTATAACATGGGAAATATTTTTTTCCGTGCAAGAGGTCATATTTTGATGAAAATACACAGTATACATGCTAAAAATAATATTTTGTACAGGGGGTACCTTATAACATGGGAAATATTTTTTTCCGTGCAAGAGGTCATATTTTGATGAAAATACACAGTATACATGCTAAAAATAATATTTTGTACAGGGGGTACCTTATAACATGGGAAATATTTTTTTCCGTGCAAGAGGTCATATTTTGATGAAAATACACAGTATACATGCTAAAAATAATATTTTGTACAGGGGGTACCTTATAACATGGGAAATATTTTTTTCCGTGCAAGAGGTCATATTTTGATGAAAATACACAGTATACATGCTAAAAATAATATTTTGTACAGGGGGTACCTTATAACATGGGAAATATTTTTTTCCGTGCAAGAGGTCATATTTTGATGAAAATACACAGTATACATGCTAAAAATAATATTTTGTACAGGGGGTACCTTATAACATGGGAAATATTTTTTTCCGTGCAAGAGGTCATATTTTGATGAAAATACACAGTATACATGCTAAAAATAATATTTTGTACAGGGGGTACCTTATAACATGGGAAATATTTTTTTCCGTGCAAGAGGTCATATTTTGATGAAAATACACAGTATACATGCTAAAAATAATATTTTGTACAGGGGGTACCTTATAACATGGGAAATATTTTTTTCCGTGCAAGAGGTCATATTTTGATGAAAATACACAGTATACATGCTAAAAATAATATTTTGTACAGGGGGTACCTTATAACATGGGAAATATTTTTTTCCGTGCAAGAGGTCATATTTTGATGAAAATACACAGTATACATGCTAAAAATAATATTTTGTACAGGGGGTACCTTATAACATGGGAAATATTTTTTTCCGTGCAAGAGGTCATATTTTGATGAAAATACACAGTATACATGCTAAAAATAATATTTTGTACAGGGGGTACCTTATAACATGGGAAATATTTTTTTCCGTGCAAGAGGTCATATTTTGATGAAAATACACAGTATACATGCTAAAAATAATATTTTGTACAGGGGGTACCTTATAACATGGGAAATATTTTTTTCCGTGCAAGAGGTCATATTTTGATGAAAATACACAGTATACATGCTAAAAATAATATTTTGTACAGGGGGTACCTTATAACATGGGAAATATTTTTTTCCGTGCAAGAGGTCATATTTTGATGAAAATACACAGTATACATGCTAAAAATAATATTTTGTACAGGGGGTACCTTATAACATGGGAAATATTTTTTTCCGTGCAAGAGGTCATATTTTGATGAAAATACACAGTATACATGCTAAAAATAATATTTTGTACAGGGGGTACCTTATAACATGGGAAATATTTTTTTCCGTGCA
>JAKUCG020000188.1:0-111246 GCA_022539655.2 Ceriodaphnia dubia
ATACGGGCAGCTAAAACCTGGTCGCTGCGGGTATTTTTATGCTTCACACGGAGTGAAATGCCGTCCGCGAGCAAGTTTTCTCATTAAATCTGCCCAAAACTATTTTTAATGGCAAAAAGACTCTATTTTTGTCTTAGATTCTAAAAAGAATGACCTTTTCAAACCTTGATCAATAGTTTACTTCGGTTTATTTGTCAAAATTCACCGAGAAAGTGCACATCAGTTACTGACTCAACCCTCCACTACTTTTATGTAGTACGGGCAGCTAAAATCTGGTCGCTGCGGGTATTTTTATGCTTCACACGGAGTGAAATGCCGTCCGCGAGCAAGTTTTCTCATTAAATCTGCCCAAAACTATTTTTAATGGCAAAAAGACTCTATTTTTGTCTTAGATTCTAAAGATTGACCTTTTCAAACCTTGATCAATAGTTTACTTCGGTTGATTTTTCAAAATTCACCGAGAAAGTGCACATCAGTTACTGACTCAACCCTCCACTACGTTTATGTAGTACGGGCAGCTAAAATCTGGTCGCTGCGGGTATTTTTATGCTTCACACGGAGTGAAATGCCGTCCGCGAGCAAGTTTTCTCATTAAATCTGCCCAAAACTATTTTTAATGGCAAAAAGACTCTATTTTTGTCTTAGATTCTAAAAAGATTGACCTTTTCAAACCTTGATCAAGTGTTTACTTCGGTTTATTTGTCAAAATTCACCGAGAAAGTGCACATCAGTTACTGACTCAACCCTCCACTACTTTTATGTAGTACGGGCAGCTAAAATCTGGTCGCTGCGGGTATTTTTATGCTTCACACGGAGTGAAATGCCGTCCGCGAGCAAGTTTTCTCATTAAATCTGCCCAAAACTATTTTTAATGGCAAAAAGACTCTATTTTTGTCTTAGATTCTAAAAAGAATGACCTTTTCAAACCTTGATCAATGTTTACTTCGGTTTATTTGTCAAAATTCACCGAGAAAGTGCACATCAGTTACTGACTCAACCCTCCACTACTTTTATGTAGTACGGGCAGCTAAAATCTGGTCGCTGCGGGAATTTTATGCTTCACACGGAGTGAAATGCCGTCCGCGAGCAAGTTTTCTCATTAAATCTGCCCAAAACTATTTTTAATGGCAAAAAGACTCTATTTTTGTCTTAGATTCTAAAAAGAATGACCTTTTCAAACCTTGATCAAGTGTTTACTTCGGTTGATTTGTCAAAATTCACCGAGAAAGTGCACATCAGTTACTGACTCAACCCTCCACTACTTTTATGTAGTACGGGCAGCTAAAACCTGGTCGCTGCGGGTATTTTTATGCTTCACACGGAGTGAAATGCCGTCCGCGAGCAAGTTTTCTCATTAAATCTGCCCAAAACTATTTTTAATGGCAAAAAGACTCTATTTTTGTCTTAGATTCTAAAAAGATTGACCTTTTCAAACCTTGATCAATAGTTTACTTCGGTTTATTTGTCAAAATTCACCGAGAAAGTGCACATCAGTTACTGACTCAACCCTCCACTACTTTTATGTAGTACGGGCAGCTAAAATCTGGTCGCTGCGGGTATTTTATGCTTCACACGGAGTGAAATGCCGTCCGCGAGCAAGTTTTCTCATTAAATCTGCCCAAAACTATTTTTAATGGCAAAAAGACTCTATTTTTGTCTTAGATTCTAAAAAGAATGACCTTTTCAAACCTTGATCAATAGTTTACTTCGGTTGATTTGTCAAAATTCACCGAGAAAGTGCACATCAGTTACTGACTCAACCCTCCACTACTTTTATGTAGTACGGGCAGCTAAAATCTGGTCGCTGCGGGTATTTTTATGCTTCACACGGAGTGAAATGCCGTCCGCGAGCAAGTGTTCTCATTAAATCTGCCCAAAACTATTTTTGATGGCAAAAAGACTCTATTTTTGTCTTAGATTCTAAAAAGAATGACCTTTTCAAACCTTGATCAAGTGTTTACTTCGGTTTATTTGTCAAAATTCACCGAGAAAGTGCACATCAGTTACTGACTCAACCCTCCACTACTTTTATGTAGTACGGGCAGCTAAAACCTGGTCGCTGCGGGTATTTTTATGCTTCACACGGAGTGAAATGCCGTCCGCGAGCAAGTTTTCTCATTAAATCTGCCCAAAACTATTTTTAATGGCAAAAAGACTCTATTTTTGTCTTAGATTCTAAAAGAATGACCTTTTCAAACCTTGATCAAGTGTTTACTTCGGTTTATTTGTCAAAATTCACCGAGAAAGTGCACATCAGTTACTGACTCAACCCTCCACTACTTTTATGTAGTACGGGCAGCTAAAATCTGGTCGCTGCGGGTATTTTTATGCTTCACACGGAGTGAAATGCCGTCCGCGAGCCAGTTTTCTCATTAAATCTGCCCAAAACTATTTTTAATGGCAAAAAGACTCTATTTTTGTCTTAGATTCTAAAAAGATTGACCTTTTCAAACCTTGATCAAGTGTTTACTTCGGTTTATTTGTCAAAATTCACCGAGAAAGTGCACATCAGTTACTGACTCAACCCTCCACTACTTTTATGTAGTACGGGCAGCTAAAATCTGGTCGCTGCGGGTATTTTTATGCTTCACACGGAGTGAAATGCCGTCCGCGAGCAAGTTTTCTCATTAAATCTGCCCAAAACTATTTTTAATGGCAAAAAGACTCTATTTTTGTCTTAGATTCTAAAAAGATTGACCTTTTCAAACCTTGATCAAGTGTTTACTTCGGTTTATTTGTCGAAATTCACCGAGAAAGTGCACATCAGTTACTGACTCAACCCTCCACTACGTTTATGTAGTACGGGCAGCTAAAATCTGGTCGCTGCGGGTATTTTTATGCTTCACACGGAGTGAAATGCCGTCCGCGAGCAAGTTTTCTCATTAAATCTGCCCAAAACTATTTTTAATGGCAAAAAGACTCTATTTTTGTCTTAGATTCTAAAAAGATTGACCTTTTCAAACCTTGATCAAGTGTTTACTTCGGTTTATTTTTCAAAATTCACCGAGAAAGTGCACATCAGTTACTGACTCAACCCTCCACAACTTTTATGTAGTACGGGCAGCTAAAATCTGGTCGCTGCGGGTATTTTTATGCTTCACACGGAGTGAAATGCCGTCCGCGAGCAAATTTTCTCATTAAATCTGCCCAAAACTATTTTTAATGGCAAAAAGACTCTTTTTTTGTCTTACATTCTAAAAAGAATGACCTTTTCAAACCTTGATCAATAGTTTACTTCGGTAGATTTGTCAAAATTCACCGAGAAAGTGCACATCAGTTACTGATTCAACCGTCCACTACTTTTATGTAGTACGGGCAGCTAAAACCTGGTCGCTGCGGGTATTTTTTTGCTTCACACGGAGTGAAATGCCGTCCGCGAGCAAGTTTTCTCATTAAATCTGCCCAAAACTATTTTTAATGGCAAAAAGACTCTATTTTTGTCTTAGATTCTAAAAAGAATGACCTTTTCAAACCTTGATCAAGTGTTTACTTCGGTTTATTTGTCAAAATTCACCGAGAAAGTGCACATCAGTTACTGACTCAACCCTCCACTACTTTTATGTAGTACGGGCAGCTAAAATCTGGTCGCTGCGGGTATTTTTATGCTTCACACGGAGTGAAATGCCGTCCGCGAGCAAGTTTTCTCATTAAATCTGCCCAAAACTATTTTTAATGGCAAAAAGACTCTATTTTTGTCTTAGATTCTAAAAAGATTGACCTTTTCAAACCTTGATCAATGTTTACTTCGGTTTATTTGTCAAAATTCACCGAGAAAGTGCACATCAGTTACTGACTCAACCCTCCACTACTTTTATGTAGTACGGGCAGCTAAAATCTGGTCGCTGCGGGTATTTTTATGCTTCACACGGAGTGAAATGCCGTCCGCGAGCAAGTTTTCTCATTAAATCTGCCCAAAACTATTTTTAATGGCAAAAAGACTCTATTTTTGTCTTAGATTCTAAAAAGAATGACCTTTTCAAACCTTGATCAATGTTTACTTCGGTTTATTTTTCAAAATTCACCCAGAAAGTGCAAATCAGTTACTGACTCAACCCTCCACTACTTTTATGTAGTACGGGCAGCTAAAATCTGGTCGCTGCGGGTATTTTTATGCTTCACACGGAGTGAAATGCCGTCCGCGAGCAAGTTTTCTCATTAAATCTGCCCAAAACTATTTTTAATGGCAAAAAGACTCTATTTTTGTCTTAGATTCTAAAAAGAATGACCTTTTCAAACCTTGATCAATAGTTTACTTCGGTTTATTTGTCAAAATTCACCGAGAAAGTGCACATCAGTTACTGACTCAACCTCCACTACTTTTATGTAGTACGGGCAGCTAAAATCTGGTCGCTGCGGGAATTTCATGCTTCACACGGAGTGAAATGCCGTCCGCGAGCAAGTTTTCTCATTAAATCTGCCCAAAACTATTTTTAATGGCAAAAAGACTCTATTTTTGTCTTAGATTCTAAAAAGAATGACCTTTTCACACCTTGATCAAGTGTTTACTTCGGTTTATTTGTCAAAATTCACCGAGAAAGTGCACATCAGTTACTGACTCAACCGTCCACTACTTTTATGTAGTACGGGCAGCTAAAACCTGGTCGCTGCGGGTATTTTTATCCTTCACACGGAGTGAAATGCCGTCCACGAGCAAGTTTTCTCATTAAATCTGCCCAAAACTATTTTTAATGGCAAAAAGACTCTATTTTTGTCTTAGATTCTAAAAAGATTGACCTTTTCAAACCTTGATCAATAGTTTACTTCGGTTTATTTGTCAAAATTCACCGAGAAAGTGCACATCAGTTACTGACTCAACCCTCCACTACTTTTATGTAGTACGGGCAGCTAAAATCTGGTCGCTGCGGGTATTTTTATGCTTCACACGGAGTGAAATGCCGTCCGCGAGCAAGTTTTCTCATTAAATCTGCCCAAAACTATTTTTAATGGCAAAAAGACTCTATTTTTGTCTTAGATTCTAAAAAGAATGACCTTTTCAAACCTTGATCAATGTTTACTTCGGTTTATTTGTCAAAATTCACCGAGAAAGTGCACATCAGTTACTGACTCAACCCTCCACTACTTTTATGTAGTACGGGCAGCTAAAATCTGGTCGCTGCGGGTATTTTTATGCTTCACACGGAGTGAAATGCCGTCCGCGAGCAAGTTTTCTCATTAAATCTGCCCAAAACTATTTTTAATGGCAAAAAGACTCTATTTTTGTCTTAGATTCTAAAAAGAATGACCTTTTCAAACCTTGATCAATAGTTTACTTCGGTTTATTTGTCAAAATTCACCGAGAAAGTGCACATCAGTTACTGACTCAACCATCCACTACTTTTATGTAGTACGGGCAGCTAAAATCTGGTCGCTGCGGGTATTTTTATGCTTCACACGGAGTGAAATGCCGTCCGCGAGCAAGTTTTCTCATTAAATCTGCCCAAAACTATTTTTAATGGCAAAAAGACTCTATTTTTGTCTTAGATTCTAAAAAGAATGACCTTTTCATTGTCGTTGCGGGATTTTTATGCTTCACACGGAGTGAAATGCCGTCCGCGAGCAAGTTTTCTCATTAAATCTGCCCAAAACTATTTTTAATGCCAAAAAGACTCTATTTTTGTCTTAGAATCTAAAAAGAATGACCTTTTCAAACCTTGATCAATAGTTTACTTCGGTTGATTTGTCAAAATTCACCGAGAAAATGCACATCAGTTACTGACTCAACCATCCACTACTTTTATGTAATACGGGCAGCTAAAACCTGGTCGCTGCGGGTATTTTTATGCTTCACACGGAGTAAAATGCCGTCAGCGTTAAAGTTTTCTCATTAAATCTGCCCAAAACTATTTTTATTGGCAAAAAGACTCTATTTTTGTCTTGGATTCTAAAAAGAATGACCTTTTCAAACCTTGATCAATAGTTTACTTCGGTTGATTTGTCAAAATTCACCGAGAAAGTGCACATCAGTTACTGACTCAACCATCCACTACTTTTATGTAGTACGGGCAGCTAAAACCTGGTCGCTGCGGGTATTTTTATGCTTCACACGGAGTAAAATGCCGTCCGCGATCAAGATTTTTCATTAAATCTGCCCAAAACTATTTTTAATGCCAAAAAGACTCTATTTTTGTCTTAGATTCTAAAAAGAATGACCTTTTCAAACCTTGATCAATAGTTTACTTCGGTTGATTTGTCAAAATTCACCGAGAAAGTGCACATCAGTTACTGACTCAACCATCCACTACTTTTATGTAGTACGGGCAGCTAAAATCTGGTCGCTGCGGGTATTTTTATGCTTCACACAGAGTGAAATGCCGTCCGCGAGCAAGTTTTCTCATTAAATCTGCCCAAAACTATTTTTAATGGCAAAAAGACTCTATTTTTGTCTTAGATTCTAAAAAGAATGACCTTTTCAAACCTTGATCAATAGTTTACTTTGGTTTATTTGTCAAAATTCACCGAGAAAATGCACATCAGTTACTGACTCAACCATCCACTACTTTTATGTAATACGGGCAGATAAAATCTGGTCGCTGCGGGTATTTTTATGCTTCACACGGAGTGAATTACCGTCCGCGAGCAAGTTTTCTCATTAAATCTGCCCAAAACTATTTTTAATGCCAAAAAGACTCTATTTTTGTCTTAGATTCTAAAAAGAATGACCTTTTCACACCTTGATCAAGTGTTTACTTCCGTTGATTTGTCAAAATTCACCGAGAAAATGCACATCAGTTACTGACTCAACCATCCACTACTTTTATGTAATACGGGCAGCTAAAACCTGGTCGCTGCGGGTATTTTTATGCTTCACACGGAGTAAAATGCCGTCCGCGATCAAGATTTTTCATTAAATCTGCCCAAAACTATTTTTAATGCCAAAAAGACTCTATTTTTGTCTTAGATTCTAAAAAGAATGACCTTTTCAAACCTTGATCAAGTGTTTACTTCGGTTGATTTGTCAAAATTCACCGAGAAAGTGCACATCAGTTACTGACTCAACCATCCACTACTTTTATGTAGTACGGGCAGCTAAAATCTTGTCGTTGCGGGATTTTTATGCTTCACACGGAGTGAAATGCCGTCCGCGAGCAAGTTTTCTCATTAAATCTGCCCAAAACTATTTTAAATGCCAAAAATACTCTATTTTTGTCTTAGATTCTAAAAAGAATGACCTTTTCAAACCTTGATCAATAGTTTACTTCGGTTGATTTGTCAAAATTCACCGAGAAAATGCACATCAGTTACTGACTCAACCATCCACTACTTTTATGTAATACGGGCAGCTAAAACCTGGTCGCTGCGGGTATTTTTATGCTTCACACGGAGTAAAATGCCGTCCGCGTTAAAGTTTTCTCATTAAATCTGCCCAAAACTATTTTTATTGGCAAAAAGACTCTATTTTTGTCTTAGATTCTAAAAAGAATGACCTTTTCAAACCTTGATCAATAGTTTACTTCGGTTGATTTGTCAAAATTCACCGAGAAAGTGCACATCAGTTACTGACTCAACCATCCACTACTTTTATGTAGTACGGGCAGCTAAAACCTGGTCGCTGCGGGTATTTTTATGCTTCACACGGAGTAAAATGCCGTCCGCGATCAAGATTTTTCATTAAATCTGCCCAAAACTATTTTTAATGCCAAAAAGACTCTATTTTTGTCTTAGATTCTAAAAAGAATGACCTTTTCAAACCTTGATCAATAGTTTACTTCGGTTGATTTGTCAAAATTCACCGAGAAAGTGCACATCAGTTACTGACTCAACCATCCACTACTTTTATGTAGTACGGGCAGCTAAAATCTGGTCGCTGCGGGTATTTTTATGCTTCACACAGAGTGAAATGCCGTCCGCGAGCAAGTTTTCTCATTAAATCTACCCAAAACTATTTTCTATGGCAAAAAGACTCTATTTTTGTCTTAGATTCTAAAAAGAATGACCTTTTCAAACCTTGATCAATAGTTTACTTTGGTTTATTTGTCAAAATTCACCGAGAAAATGCACATCAGTTACTGACTCAACCATCCACTACTTTTATGTAATACGGGCAGATAAAATCTGGTCGCTGCGGGTATTTTTATGCTTCACACGGAGTGAAATACCGTCCGCGAGCAAGTTTTCTCATTAAATCTGCCCAAAACTATTTTTAATGCCAAAAAGACTCTATTTTTGTCTTAGATTCTAAAAAGAATGACCTTTTCACACCTTGATCAAGTGTTTACTTCCGTTGATTTGTCAAAATTCACCGAGAAAATGCACATCAGTTACTGACTCAACCATCCACTACTTTTATGTAATACGGGCAGCTAAAACCTGGTCGCTGCGGGTATTTTTATGCTTCACACGGAGTAAAATGCCGTTCAAGATTTTTCATTAAATCTGCCCAAAACTATTTTTAATGCCAAAAAGACTCTATTTTTGTCTTAGATTCTAAAAAGAATGACCTTTTCAAACCTTGATCAAGTGTTTACTTCGGTTGATTTGTCAAAATTCACCGAGAAAGTGCACATCAGTTACTGACTCAACCATCCACTACTTTTATGTAGTACGGGCAGCTAAAATCTGGTCGCTGCTTGTATTTTTATGCTTCACACGGAGTGAAATGCCGTCCGCGAGCAAGTTTTCTCATTAAATCTGCCCAAAACTATTTTAAATGGCAAAAATACTCTATTTTTGTCTTAGATTCTAAAAAGAATGACCTTTTCAAACCTTGATCAATAGTTTACTTCGGTTGATTTGTCAAAATTCACCGAGAAAATGCACATCAGTTACTGACTCAACCATCCACTACTTTTATGTAATACAGGCAGCTAAAACCTGGTCGCTGCGGGTATTTTTATGCTTCACACGGAGTAAAATGCCGTCCGCGTTAAAGTTTTCTCATTAAATCTGCCCAAAACTATTTTTATTGGCAAAAAGACTCTATTTTTGTCTTAGATTCTAAAAAGAATGACCTTTTCAAACCTTGATCAATAGTTTACTTCGGTTGATTTGTCAAAATTCACCGAGAAAGTGCACATCAGTTACTGACTCAACCATCCACTACTTTTATGTAATACGGGCAGCTAAAACCTGGTCGCTGCGGGTATTTTTATGCTTCACACGGAGTAAAATGCCGTCAGCGTTAAAGTTTTCTCATTAAATCTGCCCAAAACTATTTTTATTGGCAAAAAGACTCTATTTTTGTCTTGGATTCTAAAAAGAATGACCTTTTCAAACCTTGATCAATAGTTTACTTCGGTTGATTTGTCAAAATTCACCGAGAAAGTGCACATCAGTTACTGACTCAACCATCCACTACTTTTATGTAGTACGGGCAGCTAAAACCTGGTCGCTGCGGGTATTTTTATGCTTCACACGGAGTAAAATGCCGTCCGCGATCAAGATTTTTCATTAAATCTGCCCAAAACTATTTTTAATGCCAAAAAGACTCTATTTTTGTCTTAGATTCTAAAAAGAATGACCTTTTCAAACCTTGATCAATAGTTTACTTCGGTTGATTTGTCAAAATTCACCGAGAAAGTGCACATCAGTTACTGACTCAACCATCCACTACTTTTATGTAGTACGGGCAGCTAAAATCTGGTCGCTGCGGGTATTTTTATGCTTCACACAGAGTGAAATGCCGTCCGCGAGCAAGTTTTCTCATTAAATCTACCCAAAACTATTTTCTATGGCAAAAAGACTCTATTTTTGTCTTAGATTCTAAAAAGAATGACCTTTTCAAACCTTGATCAATAGTTTACTTTGGTTTATTTGTCAAAATTCACCGAGAAAATGCACATCAGTTACTGACTCAACCATCCACTACTTTTATGTAATACGGGCAGATAAAATCTGGTCGCTGCGGGTATTTTTATGCTTCACACGGAGTGAATTACCGTCCGCGAGCAAGTTTTCTCATTAAATCTGCCCAAAACTATTTTTAATGCCAAAAAGACTCTATTTTTGTCTTAGATTCTAAAAAGAATGACCTTTTCACACCTTGATCAAGTGTTTACTTCCGTTGATTTGTCAAAATTCACCGAGAAAATGCACATCAGTTACTGACTCAACCATCCACTACTTTTATGTAATACGGGCAGCTAAAATCTGGTCGCTGCGGGTATTTTTATGCTTCACACAGAGTGAAATGCCGTCCGCGAGCAAGTTTTCTCATTAAATCTACCCAAAACTATTTTCTATGGCAAAAAGACTCTATTTTTGTCTTAGATTCTAAAAAGAATGACGTTTTCAAACCTTGATCAATAGTTTACTTCGGTTTATTTGTCAAAATCCACCGAGAAAATGCACATCAGTTACTGACTCAACCCTCCACTACTTTTTTGTAGTACGGGCAGCTAAAATCTGGTTGCTGCGGGTATTTTTATGCTTCACACGGAGTGAAATGCCGTCCGCGAGCAAGTTTTCTCATTAAATCTGCCCAAAACTATTTTTAATGGCAAAAAGACTCTATTTTTGTCTTAGATTCTATAAACTATAACTATTTTTATTGGCAAAAAGACTCTATTTTTGTCTTAGATTCTAAAAAGAATGACCTTTTCAAACCTTGATCAATAGTTTACTTCGGTTGATTTGTCAAAATTCACCGAGAAAATGCACATCAGTTACTGACTCAACCATCCACTACTTTTATGTAATACGGGCAGCTAAAACCTGGTCGCTGCGGGTATTTTTATGCTTCACACGGAATGAAATGCCGTCCGCGAGCAAGTTTTCTCATTAAATCTGCCAAAAACTATTTTTAATGGCAAAAAGACTCTATTTTTGTCTTAGATTCTATAAACTATAACTATTTTTATTGGCAAAAAGACTCTATTTTTGTCTTAGATTCTAAAAAGAATGACCTTTTCAAACCTTGATCAATAGTTTACTTCGGTTTATTTGTCAAAATTCACCGAGAAAATGCACATCAGTTACTGACTCAACCATCCACTACTTTTATGTAATACGGGCAGCTAAAACCTGGTCGCTGCGGGTATTTTTATGCTTCACACGGAGTGAAATGCCGTCCGCGAGCAAGTTTTCTCATTAAATCTGCCCAAAACTATTTTTAGTGGCAAAAAGACTCTATTTTTGTCTTAGATTCTAAAAAGAATGACCTTTTCAAACCTTGATCAATAGTTTACTTCGGTTGATTTGTCAAAATTCACCGAGAAAGTGCACATCAGTTACTGACTCAACCATCCACTACTTTTATGTAGTACGGGCAGCTAAAATCTGGTCGCTGCGGGTATTTTTATGCTTCACACGGAGTGAAATGCCGTCCGCGAGCAAGTTTTCTCATTAAATCTGCCCAAAACTATTTTTAATGGCAAAAAGACTCTATTTTTGTCTTAGATTCTATAAACTATAACTATTTTTATTGGCAAAAAGACTCTATTTTTGTCTTAGATTCTAAAAAGAATGACCTTTTCAAACCTTGATCAATAGTTTACTTCGGTTGATTTGTCAAAATTCACCGAGAAAGTGCACATCAGTTACTGACTCAACCATCCACTACTTTTATGTAGTACGGGCAGCTAAAATCTGGTCGCTGCGGGTATTTTTATGCTTCACACGGAGTGAAATGCCGTCCGCGAGCAAGTTTTCTCATTAAATCTGCCCAAAACTATTTTTAATGGCAAAAAGACACTATTTTTGTCTTAGATTCTAAAAAGAATGACCTTTTCACACCTTGATCAAGTGTTTACTTCCGTTTATTTGTCAAAATTCACCGAGAAAGTGCACATCAGTTACTGACTCAACCCTCCACTACTTTTATGTAGTACGGGCAGCTAAAATCTGGTCGCTGCGGGAGTTTTATGTTTCACACGGAGGGAAATGCCGTCCGCGATCAAGATTTTTCATTAAATCTGCCCAAAACTATTTTTAATGCCAAAAAGACTCTATTTTTGTCTTAGATTCTAAAAAGAATGACCTTTTCACACCTTGATCAAGTGTTTACTTCCGTTTATTTGTCAAAATTCACCGAGAAAGTGCACATCAGTTACTGACTCAACCATCCACTTTTTTTATGTAATACGGGCAGCTAAAACCTGGTCGCTGCGGGTATTTTTATGCTTCACACGGAATGAAATGCCGTCCGCGTTAAAGTTTTCTCATTAAATCTGCCCAAAACTATTTTTAATGGCAAAAAGACTCTATTTTTGTCTTAGATTCTATAAACTATAACTATTTTTATTGGCAAAAAGACTCTATTTTTGTCTTAGATTCTAAAAAGAATGACCTTTTCAAACCTTGATCAATAGTTTACTTCGGTTTATTTGTCAAAATTCACCGAGAAAATGCACATCAGTTACTGACTCAACCATCCACTACTTTTATGTAGTACGGGCAGCTAAAACCTGGTCGCTGCGGGTTTTTTTATGCTTCACACGGAATGAAATGCCGTCCGCGAGCAAGTTTTCTCATTAAATCTGCCAAAAACTATTTTTAATGGCAAAAAGACTCTATTTTTGTCTTAGATTCTATAAACTATAACTATTTTTATTGGCAAAAAGACTCTATTTTTGTCTTAGATTCTAAAAAGAATGACCTTTTCACACCTTGATCAAGTGTTTACTTCCGTTTATTTGTCAAAATTCACCGAGAAAGTGCACATCAGTTACTGACTCAACCCTCCACTACTTTTATGTAGTACGGGCAGCTAAAATCTGGTCGCTGCGGGAGTCTTATGTTTCACACGGAGGGAAATGCCGTCCGCGATCAAGATTTTTCATTAAATCTGCCCAAAACTATTTTTAATGCCAAAAAGACTCTATTTTTGTCTTAGATTCTATAAACTATAACTATTTTTATTGGCAAAAAGACTCTATTTTTGTCTTAGATTCTAAAAAGAATGACCTTTTCAAACCTTGATCAATAGTTTACTTCGGTTGATTTGTCAAAATTCACCGAGAAAGTGCACATCAGTTACTGACTCAACCATCCACTACTTTTATGTAGTACGGGCAGCTAAAATCTGGTCGTTGCGGGTATTTTTATGCTTCACACGGAGTGAAATGCCGTCCGCGAGCAAGTTTTCTCATTAAATCTGCCCAAAACTATTTTAATGGCAAAAAGACTCTATTTTTGTCTTAGATTCTAAAAAGAATGACCTTTTCAAACCTTGATCAATAGTTTACTTCGGTTTATTTGTCAAAATTCACCGAGAAAATGCACATCAGTTACTGACTCAACCATCCACTACTTTTATGTAATACGGGCAGCTAAAACCTGGTCGCTGCGGGTTTTTTTATGCTTCACACGGAATGAAATGCCGTCCGCGAGCAAGTTTTCTCATTAAATCTGCCAAAAACTATTTTTAATGGCAAAAAGACTCTATTTTTGTCTTAGATTCTATAAACTATAACTATTTTTATTGGCAAAAAGACTCTATTTTTGTCTTAGATTCTAAAAAGAATGACCTTTTCAAACCTTGATCAATAGTTTACTTCCGTTTATTTGTCAAAATTCACCGAGAAAATGCACATCAGTTACTGACTCAACCATCCACTACTTTTATGTAATACGGGCAGCTAAAACCTGGTCGCTGCGGGTATTTTTATGCTTCACACGGAGTGAAATGCCGTCCGCGAGCAAGTTTTCTCATTAAATCTGCCCAAAACTATTTTTAATGGCAAAAAGACTCTATTTTTGTCTTAGATTCTATAAACTATAACTATTTTTATTGGCAAAAAGACTCTATTTTTGTCTTAGATTCTAAAAAGAATGACCTTTTCAAACCTTGATCAATAGTTTACTTCGGTTGATTTGTCAAAATTCACCGAGAAAGTGCACATCAGTTACTGACTCAACCATCCACTACTTTTATGTAGTACGGGCAGCTAAAATCTGGTCGCTGCGGGTATTTTTATGCTTCACACGGAGTGAAATGCCGTCCGCGATCAAGATTTTTCATTAAATCTGCCCAAAACTATTTTTATTGGCAAAAAGACTCTATTTTTGTCTTAGATTCTATAAAGAATGACCTTTTCAAACCTTGATCAAGTGTTTACTTCGGTTGATTTGTCAAAATTCACCGAGAAAGTGCACATCAGTTACTGACTCAACCATCCACTACTTTTATGTAGTACGGGCAGCTAAAATCTTGTCGTTGCGGGATTTTTATGCTTCACACGGAGTGAAATGCCGTCCGCGAGCAAGTTTTCTCATTAAATCTGCCCAAAACTATTTTAAATGGCAAAAATACTCTATTTTTGTCTTAGATTCTAAAAAGAATGACCTTTTCAAACCTTGATCAATAGTTTACTTCGGTTGATTTGTCAAAATTCACCGAGAGAATGCACATCAGTTACTGACTCAACCATCCACTACTTTTATGTAATACGGGCAGCTAAAACCTGGTCGCTGCGGGTATTTTTATGCTTCACACGGAGTAAAATGCCGTCCGCGTTAAAGTTTTCTCATTAAATCTGCCCAAAACTATTTTTATATGCAAAAAGACTCTATTTTTGTCTTAGATTCTAAAAAGAATGACCTTTTCAAACCTTGATCAATAGTTTACTTCGGTTGATTTGTCAAAATTCACCGAGAAAGTGCACATCAGTTACTGACTCAACCATCCACTACTTTTATGTAATAGGGGCAGCTAAAACCTGGTCGCTGCGGGTATTTTTATGCTTCACACGGAGTAAAATGCCGTCCGCGTTTAAGTTTTCTCATTAAATCTGCCCAAAACAATTTTTATTGGCAAAAAGACTCTATTTTTGTCTTAGATTCTAAAAAGAATGACCTTTTCAAACCTTGATCAATAGTTTACTTCGGTTGATTTGTCAAAATTCACCGAGAAAGTGCACATCAGTTACTGACTCAACCATCCACTACTTTTATGTAATAGGGGCAGCTAAAACCTGGTCGCTGCGGGTATTTTTATGCTTCACACGGAGTAAAATGCCGTCCGCGTTAAAGTTTTCTCATTAAATCTGCCCAAAACTATTTTTATTGGCAAAAAGACTCTATTTTTGTCTTAGATTCTAAAAAGAATGACCTTTTCAAACCTTGATCAATAGTTTACTTCGGTTGATTTGTCAAAATTCACCGAGAAAGTGCACATCAGTTACTGACTCAACCATCCACTACTTTTATGTAGTACGGGCAGCTAAAACCTGGTCGCTGCGGGTATTTTTATGCTTCACACGGAGTGAAATGCCGTCCGCGAGCAAATTTTCTCATTAAATCTACCCAAATTTATTTTTAATGGCAAAAAGACTCATTTTGGTCTTAGATTCTAAAAAGAATGACCTTTTCACACCTTGATCAAGTGTTTACTTCCGTTTATTTGTCAAAATTCACCGAGAAAGTGCACATCAGTTACTGACTAAACCCTCCACTACTTTTATGTAGTACGGGCAGCTAAAATCTGGTCGCTGCGGGAGTTTTATGTTTCAAACGGAGGGAATGGCCGTCCGCGATCAAGATTTTTCATTAAATCTGCCCAAAACTATTTTTAATGCCAAAAAGACTCTATTTTTGTCTTAGATTCTAAAAAGAATGACCTTTTCAAACCTTTATCAATAGTTAACTTCCGTTTTTTTGTCAAAATTCACCGAGAAAGTGCACATCAGTTACTGACTCAACCCTCCAATACTTTTATGTAGTACGGGCAGCTAAAATCTGGTCGTTGCGGGATTTTTATGCTTCACACGGAGTGAAATGCCGTCCGCGAGCAAGTTTTCTCATTAAATCTGCCCAAAACTATTTTTAATGGCAAAAAGACTCTATTTTTGTCTTAGATTCTATAAAGAATGACCTTTTAGAACCTTGATCAAGTGTTTACTTCGGTTGATTTGTCAAAATTCACCGAGAAAGTGCACATCAGTTACTGACTCAACCATCCAATACTTTTATGTAATAGGGGCAGCTAAAACCTGGTCGCTGCGGGTATTTTTATGCTTCACACGGAGTAAAATGCCGTCCGCGTTTAAGTTTTCTCATTAAATCTGCCCAAAACTATTTTTATTGGCAAAAAGACTCTATTTTTGTCTTAGATTCTAAAAAGAATGACCTTTTCACACCTTGATCAAGTGTTTACTTCCGTTTATTTGTCAAAATTCACCGAGAAAGTGCACATCAGTTACTGACTCGACCATCCACTACTTTTATGTAGTACGGGCAGCTAAAATCTGGTCGCTGCGGGAGTTTTATGTTTCAAACGGAGGGAATGGCCGTCCGCGATCAAGATTTTTTATTAAATCTGCCCAAAACTATATTTAATGCCAAAAAGACTCTATTTTTGTCTTAGATTCTAAAAAGAATAACCTTTTCAAACCTTGATCAATAGCTTACTTCGGTTTATTTGTCAAAATTCACCGAGAAAATGCACATCAGTTACTGACTCAACCATCCACTACTTTTATGTAATACGGGCAGCTAAAACCTGGTCGCTGCTGGTATTTTTATGCTTCACACGGAGTGAAATGCCGTCCGCGAGCAAGTTTTCTCAATAAATCTGCCCAAAACTATTTTTAATGGCAAAAAGACTCAATTTTTGTCTTAGATTCTATAAAGAATGACCTTTTAGAACCTTGATCAAGTGTTTACTTCGGTTGATTTGTCAAAATTCACCGAGAAAGTGCACATCAGTTACTGACTCAACCCAACATTACTTTTATGTAGTACGGGCAGCTCAAATCTGGTCGCTGCGGGTATTTTTATGCTTCACTCGGAGTGAAATGCCGTCCGCGAGCAAATTTTCTCATTAAATCTGCCCAAAACTATTTTTAATGGCAAATGACTCTTTTTTTGTCTTAGATTCTAAAACGAATGACCTTTTCAAACCTTGACCAATAGTTTAGTTCTATTTTTTTGTAAAAATTCACCGAGAAAGTGCACATCAGTTACTGACTCAACCCAACATTACTTTTATGTAGTACGGGCAGCTAAAATCTGGTCGCTGCTTGTATTTTTATGCTTCACACGGAGTGAAATGCCGTCCGCGAGCAAGTTTTTCATTAAACCCAGCCAAAAAAGTACCATAGTTTTACTATAGTTTCACTTCTGTTTTACGTAAGTTTATAGAAGGAAATTGGAACAGTAATACTAGAGTATATACTATAGTATATTACCCGTAGTACTATGGTGAAAAAATAAATTCGGATTGTAGGCCATTCTGTTCTGTGATCTCCAATAATAATGACTTATCATAAATTCTAAATATTTTAGTTAATAAATTTACGAATAAAATTAAAAATTCAAAAGCTTATTTATGAGTTTTAATCAGTCGTTTATTGTTTACTATCTGAGTTTCATCAGAAATCCCTTTCCCGAAATGGTCATGGCCTGATAATGACACGAAAAAAAACACAAAATGCAAAAATGGCAAACACCTTAAACGTTAGTGTCATTTCAGAACAGGATATGTTATTCGAGGATTCTTCTCTTCGGACGGTTGTTATTGAATATGCACTGGATCGCAGCCTTGACCAGATTTTCGGTAATTGGAATCCCTCTGTCGGGCGGAAGATTAGCTCCCATGACTGCATCTAAACGAGAAATCAAATTTGTGTTATTGACTACACAAAAAATGACATGACATTTATGACAAGACATATTAAAAAACTGTCGAATCGAATATTCCGACCGTCGAGTCGCATATACCGACTATTTCGTAGAGCTCGCATTGGTCCATCGCCTCTCGATAGTTTACTCCGTTGCTGCCAGCTTGAGTGGTCATCTTGTGGGTGCACAAGTACTCGGGAGTATAGAGTTTGTCCATCAACGTTGAAACATAGATAATAACGATCGCTATATTCGGAATTTGAAATGTATTTGGTGAGTGATAACAACAAAGTTCAAAATTTTGGCTACAGAATTGAGATTGTATTTCACTCAAGAAGGGGTTAAGCTGAAAACCCGTCTACATCAATAATTTTTTGCAGCTGATCTTTAACACCATTCACGAGACTGTGACGGTATTGAAACGATTCAGTTAACTCATCAAACTTTTTAAAGAGGACAGAAATAAGATGTTCGGGGGAATCAATTTTAACGGAATGAAGAGAAAATTCTAGATCAACCCACAAAGTTTCGATTGGATTGACATCACCAAAACACGGGGGCCACGGAACTAAATCAAACTGAGGATGAGCCTGAAACCACTCTTTCACTGCTTTCGAGCGGTTTACTGGATTACAGTCGTGGACAAAATTAAATTCTCCTCGGGAGGGAGTTGGGATCCTCTCTTGTTGTTGTTGGACCATCTGATTTAACAAGGATTTGTACTCGGTGCTGTCGAACTTGTCGTTGATTTTGAAAATACCTCGTTCAGCGGGGGAGCTCCCGGAAAAATAGACCCAAACGCAAGCTGAATCGGCTATGTTTCGCCGCTCAGTTCCTTGATATATTGCAGCCTCGCCTTCCTCATTAAAGCTAGAAAATACCGATCTTAGTCAAAATTCAATAAAAACAAAACTCGACATCAAAATTACCAGAACCGCATGTGATCAGCAAAGATGACTTTTGTCCAATATTCGATAGGGAGGTCGACGACTGATTTGGCAAAATCGAGACGTATTTTACGCTTAGCAGCAGGAATCTCAAAACGACGCGACGATAGAGTGTAAAAAGACGACATGTTGACAAGAGAGCTAGAGTTCTTTTGGTTTACTTGTCCGTTTCGACGATCGACTTATATAGCCGGGGAAAAGTGTGGGATAGGACACACGTGTGGACATGACTCACGACAGCCTATAGACAAAAATTTCAAATGCCTGTGGAAAAAAGCTGTCACAGGGTGCTTTCAACTCCACAAGTGCCCCATGGGACTAGTAATCCTTTACTACACTTGTTCAAATCTCAAAAAATGTTAAAATCTTTACATTTTTGTTACCCTACCCGTGTTTAACCACATCCGCCTTTAAGTCAAACTTTCGTAAACAAGATGTTGACTTTAGAAGAAACTTTATTGCACAATTTCAATAGCGGGTATGGCCGCCCTTTGCATCAATTACAGCCTGACATCGACTTTTCATAGTATAAATGTATTTCTTCAACGTTTGTTTGCTTAGAGAATGCCAGGCATGTTGCAAACTAGCAAACACATTCGCTGCAGAGGTCCTCGATGATTTTTGCAACATCGAATCTAACCGGTCCCAAATTTGCTCGATTGGGTTTAAGTCCGGACTTTGAGGCGGCCAAACCATTCTAACGAGCACCCCTGGTTCCAGAGATTACATTAGCTTTAAAATAGCTGTTGACTGTTGACGGATTTGAACTAACTTATTACCTTCATCTTCCTTTTTTTGCAAATAATTGCGACACTTTTTGGATGAGTGCTTGGGATCGTAATCTTCTTGAAATATAAAGCCCTTTCCTATTAGACTCAGACCTCCCGGGACTCCTTGGCGTACGAGTATACTATGATAGACGTGTTGATCCATAATTCCTTCATTTTTTCCGCGTCGTGACGCCGTTAACGCAAATACCACCCCAGACCATTACGGATCCTCCGCCGTGTTTAATTGTAGGGGAGAGGCAGTATTTTTTAAATCTTTCACCGGCCATGCGGCGAACGAACACTCGCCGATTGTTCCCAAAAAGGCAAAACTTACTTTCGTCAGTGAAAAGAACCTTTTTCCACTGTTTAGTTGTCCATTTCACGTGCTTTTTAGCAAAAGCGAGTCGTTTCACAATATTTGCTTTTCTCAAAAGAGGCTTTTTGGCGGCCACACGTCCAAACAACTTACTTTTCAACAGCGATTTCCTAATTGTAGAAAGGCCTACTTTCACCTCTCTGCCACAATTAAATTCTTCAGCAATCACCGGAACTGTCTTCCGTCTATCTCGAGTTGCAATAGTGCGTATGTAACGATGATCTTTCTCACTCAACAAGCTATATCGACCACGTCCTGGCCGACTGACATTGCTGCCCGTTTCTTCAAAACGACGAAGAGTATCTATTACTGTACTAGGAGAACACTTCACTTTCTTCGCTATCGCTCTAATTGTCAGACTTTTAGTACGAAGTTTTAGTATTTCTTCTCGTTGTTTGACGGATAATTCTTTTTTCTTGGGCCTGACCATTCTTCGGAAAATCGTGTAAGATACTAAACCCCATTATGGCTTCGAGATGAAAGGAAAACAGAAAAAGAGAAAAATATTTAAATCACCCTGTTTGAAAACCTAGTATTTGACGCGAAAAATGTACAACCAAAAATCCATGTATAATCCCTGCGATTCAGCGCCTCTAGCGGAGCTCGTTCAATACATTTTAATGATGGCTGTCATTTTGCCGGTGGCAAGAAAGTCTCTAGCTGCCCAAAACCCGAAATTTCAAAAAATCACTACATTTTAGCGGCGTACAATACTTCGGAGCAAAAAATACAGTCTTAAAGATTGAGGGCGCATCTATTTTTAAAAAAATAATCATATCTCTTACTCATAAAGGGAGTTCAGAATTAAATATTGAATTTTTGAATCGGCCATAAGGTTTCATGGGGACGGATGAGGTGTTCGGATAATAGAAAACGATTGGCTAGGCCGTACGCCTCTAATGAAAAAATTCTGAAAAAATTAGACAACATTCGAAATCTTGTTTTTAAGAGCCTGTAAAAAATTCAGAATTGCAACTCAATTTTTCAAGGAGTGGGCATCGAAAAACCAGCGGTCCATTTCCCCGAAAGCGCCCATGTTAAAACGGGGGAAATCGGGCCGCTGTTCGGATAATTTCTGTGGATACTGTATAACGAGATATGCAATCATCTATTAAAAATAACGGAGGTTATTAGAAAAAGGGAAGTTTATTTACCGAGTTTTGATTTGCGGTAGTACCGTTGCCAGCAAAAAATGTGAGTTCACTCACGGGCGATGAAGTTTTTGAACTACTTGTACTAGCCCAAGCCAATGTCGAAGCACGTAACTTATTAGCCGGAACAGTCAAACGTTGGGAATGATTCGACGATGATATTTTAGCATTAAAAGTCTCAACTTGTTGGGCGATAAATGGTAAAATATCGCTAACTAATTCGCGCAAGGGGGGAAGGTTTCTGTTTAGCACCTTAAACTGGTTTGACAGAGTCTCCAAATCAGCTGTCTGCTGCCCAATCGTTGTGAATGCTGTTTTAAAAACATGAATCAGTAAACAACACAGGTAATACAAGTTAGTTTACTTTAGTTACATTCTAAAAACGCAACTCGTTGTTTCAGTTTAGTGATTTGTCCATCTTTCACCAAGCAGGATTTGCAGCATATTTTTTTATTCCCCAGGTAACGCTACAAAACAATAACAACTCTGTTACAACCCTACAACTAATAAGTTTCTTTTCTTACACCATTTTACCTTTTCTGGTGTGTATTGGAAAGTAGATGAGGATGATTGGAAACCTGAATCATGAAATGAAGAGCTGGATCTTGGAGCCTATACACAAAATATATGTAATATGACATGTGCTACTGTTCCTCGTTATTATCAAATTCTGTTTAACCTTAAATTGATCAAGTGGGCTTTGTAGATGTGATTCACCCCATTCTGGTCCGTTACCACCATCACCATATTCATCATCAAAATAGTCGTGGTTACCCATATAGGGCACATCCAAATGATTATTTTCATCCTCATTGGAATCCACTTCTGACACTTTTCCTTCTGTGCGTTCCTGTAATTAATTGTACATTTCAATATATGCTTTGGGTGACGTAAAAATATTTGAATTCATCTTACTTTTGAAAGGATTCTCATCACGGCCGACCTTGTAGCAATATTTTGTTCTTGCAATATTTGCTTCTTCCTCTTTTTCTGAAGTGGACCTGGATGGTTTTCTTTATTTTCTTCATTCTTTTTGTTGTTTGTAAGATTCTGAGCTGCTTTCAAAGAAGGAGTCCTTTTCCTTTTGGAACTGCGTTGTGAAGCTGTTTCATGGGGTTCTTCCAACTGTGTACTCTGACCTTCAGCACTTGCCGAATTTGGGGGTGTTACCAAAGCATCCTCCATTGTTGGCCCCCCTATCTCTTCCGTAACAGAACTCTCGTCATCTAATGACTTCGACTTTCCCGATGGTGTAAGGTCCGACGATTTCTGACCATCTGTCTGTTGGCTCTCAAGTGACTTGTTCTCTTCCTGCATTTTCTTAATATCAGAAAATGAGATTAGGTGTTGTGACAAATTACGATTCGTTTTCCTTAAGAAGGCCTCGTCATCTAAAGAAAAGAACATAAATGTTCAAAATGTGATGAAAACAAACAGATTTAGATCATTTTACCATGGTGAAGGAGGACGGAAACTGATTTGCATCTGGTAGGACGTGGGGGCACTCTCCCCTTTTTTCTAGCTCCTGACCAATGTACATCGTATTCGCCTTCGTAACTAAACTCTTCCTCGTCTTCATTATGACCAAATAAGTACGATTTTGGCCCGACGTATGAACTATTATTTGCTTTGAAATAGTAAATTGTAAAGTCCGAAACTTTATTGAAGTTAGGCATGTTTCTCTGACTTAAACGTAACTAAGTGGAACTGCTGCCAAACACATCTAACCTGGCGCTCGTTTGCCACCGAATGTCCAGCAATCGCAATGTCCGGAGTCAAATTGTTGGGGGTGGTTGGGAGGTTACCAGATTTTTCACTCTTACAGTCAACCACCCACTATTCCAACCATTCCTTTAAAATATCGTGGGAAAGTGGAAGAAACACAGTTGCTGTCGTCAAGTTGTCGCCCCCTCCACCACTCCACCAGTAACGCCGTTTCCGGAACTGGCAAGGTGAACTGTGATTGGTCGAGCTTGGTTCAAGGTTTGAACGCTCTACCCAAACTCAATCTTTAAAAAAAAAATTCTCTCCATGCTGTTCAAGTTGTCAGTCGAGTTTTTCTTTCGCATGTGAAACCTCGGAACTTTCCTGGTTAACTTTTCTCAGTTGTGCAAAAATATGTCCAAGTCCGAAAGACGAGGGACATCTTATCGAAAATGGAGGCGCGTTTTGAATGATGGTTCTCCATTAGCTCCAGTTATTCCTAGGACTACTCTTTACAACTATAAGAAGAAGGGAAGAAGTTTGGTGGATAATAGTAATGGTAATTTTTCTCAATCAAGTATTTGTCGTTTGAATCGTTTTTGTGTATGTGCTTTTGAATTTTTACAGCTTTGAATTGTGCAGTGCAACATAACGATGCAGGCAAGGGCACTCGTCGGAACTACATCCACCGGAGTTGTCAACCTGATCAAGAAAAGAATGATGGTGAACATCCAGTTTCGCCTCCTGAAAATCAAGTTAGTAAATATTTTTAGTTAGGTAGTAATCAGTTCATTTTTTCACTATTTTAATTTTTTTGGCATAAAAGGACGTGGATCATGTAACTTCTGAAGGCATTTTTTACGCTGCCGGGGAATCAGATTACGCTGCTACTGCCAATAATTTGTCCGTCGACGCTTCTCATCTTACCCCCGAAAACATCAAGACGGAAAACGGGTATCACCAACCCATTCATGAAGAATCGTCCGTCACAAAAGGGCAGCTAATTTCACTTATATTTGCTTTCTTCATTAAGCACAATTTAACCAAAGCCTGCTTGATGGACCTTCTTGAACTGTTTGGCTTGATTCTACCTTCTGCTGTGCCGAAAACAAAATATCTTTTTGAGAAATTGATTGACATGAAAAGTAGCTCATCAGATTTGCACTTTTATTGCGATGTTTGCTTGGGTTACTTGGGTAGGACGGAAGGAATTCTCTTTTGCGCTCAGTGTAAAGTTAAAAAAGTAAGTCAAGAACTCACTCGCAAGGGGCAATATTTTCTCGTCAGTTCGATTGAGGGACAACTAAGAAACCTTTTGGAATCTAATCACATCTGGGCAACTATCGTAAAAAATAAATTTATTTATAAATTATGTATCACGAAAAAACCCTTAGGGCATTTCTGCGTAGTGGAGACAACTTTTCAATGACACTAGCGACTAATGGTTTTAAAATTTTCAAAAATGAAAAGTTTTCTGTCTGACCATTGTTTTGTACTATGAATGAAATAGAATTTTTTGATAAAGCGCGAAATACCATCATGAGCAGCCATCATGCCATCATGGTTCGGTAATGCCAGCAAGCCACCTTTTCATACCTTTTTAGAACCTTTTATTATTGAAGCTAAGCGTCTTTATAAAGATGGATTTTTGTGGAAGGACTGCAATTGGATTGAAAGATGTAGTAGAATTGTTTTTCCTTTATTAGTTGCGGATGCTCCTGCGCGTTCAGCGATCACTAACTTTATCCAGTACAATGGGTATTCCGGATGTGGGTTTTGCGTACATGAAGGCGAACATGTCCCTAAAGGTGACGGAAATGCCCATGTATTTCCCTTACAAAATCCAATTCCCCAAAAAAGGAGGCATGAAATTTGTTTGAGACAAGCGAACGAGGCGGTCGAACAAACCGGTACCGATTTGGGTGGGGTCAAGGGGTTGTCGTTGCTTTACCTTTTGCCAGGATTTGACATCGTTAGGGGACAAATTTCAGACTACATGCATTGTGTGCTTTTGGGAATTGTGCGGCAATTTCTTACGATTTGGCTAACGAGTTCGGGTGAACTTTATTTCATTAGTAAAGCTGCTGCTAAATTAATCGACGACTTCATCTCATTGGTTTCACCTCCCGATGAATTTTTACGCATTTTAAGACCTCTTACAACGTATCGAAATTCGTGGAAAGCTAGTGAGTGCAGATCTTGGTTGTTATTTTATTCTCCTGTTATTCTTAGAAAAATCCTCCCTCCCATTTATTACCAACATTGGCTGCTCTTGGTGAATGGCATGCGACTTTTTCTAAAACGCTCTGTGTCATGTGAAGAAATTGAAAATGCGAGAATTCTTTTTGTTAAATTTGTTGATCAAATTCCGATGTTGTATGGTGTCCAGCATGTAGGCTATAATGTGCATTTATTGCATCATGTTGTCGATAGTGCTAAATATTGGGGGGCTCCCTGGGCCTACTCCTCATTTGTGTATGAAGATTTGGGGGGGTCCCTGAAAAAATGTGTCACGGAGCGAATAGCGTAGGAAAACAAATTTTTCAAAATTTTAAATCGAGACAAGTCTTGCGTGAATATTTGAGTAAACATATTCCAATGGCTGATAATCAGGAAGTCAAAGACCTATATGAAAAATTTGATTCTCCTATATCCCTGAGAATGGAAAATGATTTGAAAATTTCAGGAATTGGTACTGTCGAATTAAAACTGTTGAATGATGTTCAAATAAGGTCAGTAGAAAAATTGATTGGTAGAACCCTAACGTGTTTAACATCGCTAAAATATTAAAGTATTGCGGTTAATGGAAAAGTTTTTTCAACCTCGAGTTATTCTTCAAATTTAAAGAGAGACAATTCTATAGTACAATTAAAGTCAAATAAAATTTGCGTAATTGAAACATTGGCTCAAATCAATTTGAATTGCCGTTGTAGTGAGAGATGCAATAGTGTTTGTTTAATGAAAAATTTCAAAAATCCCGATCAAACCTTTGTCCTAATTGGTAAACAACTCATATTTAACCGAACCGCTCCTTTGATTGATGAAAACACTGGCTTTAATCTTACTTCTTTTCTCATGAAATGTAATAAAAATGTAAATCCGTGTTCCGTAATATCATCCCTTGCTTGTAACCCACAAGCTATCCAGTTTAAATGTATTATGGTTCCCTGACGAAATGATGAACTGTTTTGCATTGTAAATGATAGTCGATTTGAAAAAGATTAATTGTACAACGCACTGATGGTCGTCCTGATGAAAGTGAATAAAGAAATTTTAATGGATTTGCCGCGTACTTTTTTATTTTAACAACCGTCTTTTTAAATGTGAAATGAAGAAGAAAAGAATAAATAAAAGGGATAATCAATAAGTAGTATTTTCCAAAACAGGCAAACACTATAGTAATACTGCTTCAACCTAGTACCTGCCCGTACTACAAAAATGTAGTGGAGGGTTGAGTCAGTAACTTATGTGCACTTTCTCGGTGAATGTTTACAAATAAACCGAAGTAAACTATTGATCAAGGTTTGAAAAGGTCATTCTTTTTAGAATGTAAGACAAAAATAGAGTCTTTTTGCCATTAAAAATAGTTTTGGGCAGATTTAATGAGAAAAATTGCTCGCGGACGGCATTTCACTCCGTGTGAAGCATAAAAATACCCGAAGCTACCAGATTTGATTTGCCCGTACTACATAAAAGTAGTGGATGGTCGAGTCAGTAACTGATGCGCACTTCCTCGGTGAATTTTGACAAATTAACCGAAGTAAACTATTGATCAAGGTTTGAAAAGGTCATTCTTTTTAAAATCTAAAACAAAAATAGAGTCTCTTTGCCATTAAAATAGTTTTGGGCAGATTTATGAGAAAACTTGCTCGCGGACGGCATTTCACTCCGTGTGAAGCATAAAAATACCCGCAGCGACCAGATTTTAGCTGCCCGTACTACATAAAAGTAGTGGATGGTCGAGTCAGTAACTGATGCACACTTTCTCGGTGAATTTTGACAAATAAACCGAAGTAAACTATTGATCAAGGTTTGAAAAGGTCATTCTTTTTAAAATCTAAAACAAAAATAGAGTCTCTTTGCCATTAAAATAGTTTTGGGCAGATTTATGAGAAAACTTGCTCGCGGACGGCATTTCACTCCGTGTGAAGCATAAAAATACCCGCAGCGACCAGATTTTAGCTGCCCGTACTACATAAAAGTAGTGGATGGTCGAGTCAGTAACTGATGCACACTTTCTCGGTGAATTTTGACAAATAAACCGAAGTAAACTATTGATCAAGGTTTGAAAAGGTCATTCTTTTTAAAATCTAAAACAAAAATAGAGTCTCTTTGCCATTAAAATAGTTTGGGTCAGATTTAATGAGAAAACTTGCTCGCGGACGGCATTTCACTCCGTGTGAAGCATAAAAATACCCGCAGCGACCAGATTTTAGCTGCCCGTACTACATAAAAGTAGTGGATGGTCGAGTCAGTAACTGATGCACACTTTCTCGGTGAATTTTGACAAATAAACCGAAGTAAACTATTGATCAAGGTTTGAAAAGGTCATTCTTTTTAAAATCTAAAACAAAAATAGAGTCTCTTTGCCATTAAAATAGTTTTGGGCAGATTTATGAGAAAACTTGCTCGCGGACGGCATTTCACTCCGTGTGAAGCATAAAAATACCAACAGCGACCAGATTTTAGCTGCCCGTACTACATAAAAGTAGTGGATGGTCGAGTCAGTAACTGATGCACACTTTCTCGGTGAATTTTGACAAATAAACCGAAGTAAACTATTGATCAAGGTTTGAAAAGGTCATTCTTTTTAAAATCTAAAACAAAAATAGAGTCTCTTTGCCATTAAAATAGTTTGGGGAAGATTTATGAGAAAACTTGCTCGCGGACGGCATTTCACTCCGTGTGAAGCATAAAAATACCCGCAGCGACCAGATTTTAGCTGCCCGTACTACATAAAAGTAGTGGATGGTCAAGTCAGTAACTGATGCACACTTTCTCGGTGAATTTTGACAAATAAACCGAAGTAAACTATTGATCAAGGTTTGAAAAGGTCATTCTTTTTAAAATCTAAAACAAAAATAGAGTCTCTTTGCCATTAAAGTAGTTTTGGGCAGATTTATGAGAAAACTTGCTCGCGGACGGCATTTCACTCCGTGTGAAGCATAAAAATACCCGCAGCGACCAGATTTTAGCTGCCCGTACTACATAAAAGTAGTGGATGGTCGAGTCAGTAACTGATGCACACTTTCTCGGTGAATTTTGACAAATAAACCGAAGTAAACTATTGATCAAGGTTTGAAAAGGTCATTCTTTTTAAAATCTAAAACAAAAATAGAGTCTCTTTGCCATTAAAATAGTTTGGGTAAGATTTAATGAGAAAACTTGCTCGCGGACGGCATTTCACTCCGTGTGAAGCATAAAAATACCCGCAGCGACCAGATTTTAGCTGCCCGTACTACATAAAAGTAGTGGATGGTCGAGTCAGTTACTGATGCACACTTTCTCGGTGAATTTTGACAAATAAACCGAAGTAAACTATTGATCAAGGTTTGAAAAGGTCATTCTTTTTAAAATCTAAAACAAAAATAGAGTCTCTTTGCCATTAAAAAAGTTTGGGGCAGATTTATGAGAAAACTTGCTCGCGGACGGCATTTCACTCCGTGTGAAGCATAAAAATACCAACAGCGACCAGATTTTAGCTGCCCGTACTACATAAAAGTAGTGGATGGTCGAGTCAGTAACTGATGCACACTTTCTCGGTGAATTTTGACAAATAAACCGAAGTAAACTATTGATCAAGGTTTGAAAAGGTCATTCTTTTTAAAATCTAAAACAAAAATAGAGTCTCTTTGCCATTAAAATAGTTTGGGGCAGATTTATGAGAAAACTTGCTCGCGGACGGCATTTCACTCCGTGTGAAGCATAAAAATACCCGCAGCGACCAGATTTTAGCTGCCCGTACTACATAAAAGTAGTGGATGGTCGAGTCAGTAACTGATGCACACTTTCTCGGTGAATTTTGACAAATAAACCGAAGTAAACTATTGATCAAGGTTTGAAAAGGTCATTCCTTTTAGAATCTAAGACAAAAATAGAGTCTTTTTGCCATTAAAAATAGTTTTGAGCAGATTAGATGAGAAAATTTGCTTGCGGACGGCATTTCACTCCGTGTGAAGCATAAAAATACCCGCAGCGACCAGATTTTAGCTGCCCGTACTACATAAAAGTAGTGGAGGGTCGAGTCAGTAACTGATGCGCACTTTCTCGGTGAATTATGACAAATAAACCGAAGTAAACTATTGATCAAGGTTTGAAAAGGTCATTCTTTTTAAAATCTAAAACAAAAATAGAGTCTCTTTGCCATTAAAATAGTTTGGGGCAGATTTAATGAGAAAACTTGCTCGCGGACGGCATTTCACTCCGTGTGAAGCATAAAAATACCCTTAGCGACCAGATTTTAGCTGCCCGTACTACATAAAAGTAGTGGATGATCGAGTCAGTAACTGATGCACACTTTCTCGGTGAATTTTGACAAATAAACCGAAGTAAACTATTGATCAAGGTTTGAAAAGGTCATTCTTTTAGAATCTAAGACAAAAATAGAGTCTTTTTGCCATTAAAAATAGTTTTGAGCAGATTTAATGAGAAAATTTGCTTGCGGACGGCATTTCACTCCGTGTGAAGCATAAAAATACCCGCAGCGACCAGATTTTAGCTGCCTGTACCACATAAAAGTAGTGGATGGTCGAGTCAGTAACTGATGCACACTTTCTCGGTGAATTTTGACAAATAAACCGAAGTAAACTATTGATCAAGGTTTGAAAAGGTCATTCTTTTTAAAATCTAAAACAAAAATAGAGTCTCTTTGCCATTAAAGTAGTTTTGGGCAGATTTATGAGAAAACTTGCTCGCGGACGGCATTTCACTCCGTGTGAAGCATAAAAATACCCGCAGCGACCAGATTTTAGCTGCCCGTACTACATAAAAGTAGTGGATGGTCGAGTCAGTAACTGATGCACACTTTCTCGGTGAATTTTGACAAATAAACCGAAGTAAACTATTGATCAAGGTTTGAAAAGGTCATTCTTTTTAAAATCTAAAACAAAAATAGAGTCTCTTTGCCATTAAAATAGTTTGGGTAAGATTTAATGAGAAAACTTGCTCGCGGACGGCATTTCACTCCGTGTGAAGCATAAAAATACCCGCAGCGACCAGATTTTAGCTGCCCGTACTACATAAAAGTAGTGGATGGTCGAGTCAGTAACTGATGCACACTTTCTCGGTGAATTTTGACAAATAAACCGAAGTAAACTATTGATCAAGGTTTGAAAAGGTCATTCTTTTTAAAATCTAAAACAAAAATAGAGTCTCTTTGCCATTAAAATAGTTTGGGGCAGATTTATGAGAAAACTTGCTCGCGGACGGCATTTCACTCCGTGTGAAGCATAAAAATACCAACAGCGACCAGATTTTAGCTGCCCGTACTACATAAAAGTAGTGGATGGTCGAGTCAGTAACTGATGCACACTTTCTCGGTGAATTTTGACAAATAAACCGAAGTAAACTATTGATCAAGGTTTGAAAAGGTCATTCTTTTTAAAATCTAAAACAAAAATAGAGTCTCTTTGCCATTAAAGTAGTTTTGGGCAGATTTATGAGAAAACTTGCTCGCGGACGGCATTTCACTCCGTGTGAAGCATAAAAATACCCGCAGCGACCAGATTTTAGCTGCCCGTACTACATAAAAGTAGTGGATGGTCGAGTCAGTAACTGATGCACACTTTCTCGGTGAATTTTGACAAATAAACCGAAGTAAACTATTGATCAAGGTTTGAAAAGGTCATTCTTTTTAAAATCTAAAACAAAAATAGAGTCTCTTTGCCATTAAAATAGTTTGGGTAAGATTTAATGAGAAAACTTGCTCGCGGACGGCATTTCACTCCGTGTGAAGCATAAAAATACCCGCAGCGACCAGATTTTAGCTGCCCGTACTACATAAAAGTAGTGGATGGTCGAGTCAGTAACTGATGCACACTTTCTCGGTGAATTTTGACAAATAAACCGAAGTAAACTATTGATCAAGGTTTGAAAAGGTCATTCTTTTTAAAATCTAAAACAAAAATAGAGTCTCTTTGCCATTAAAATAGTTTGGGGCAGATTTATGAGAAAACTTGCTCGCGGACGGCATTTCACTCCGTGTGAAGCATAAAAATACCAACAGCGACCAGATTTTAGCTGCCCGTACTACATAAAAGTAGTGGATGGTCGAGTCAGTAACTGATGCACACTTTCTCGGTGAATTTTGACAAATAAACCGAAGTAAACTATTGATCAAGGTTTGAAAAGGTCATTCTTTTTAAAATCTAAAACAAAAATAGAGTCTCTTTGCCATTAAAATAGTTTGGGGCAGATTTATGAGAAAACTTGCTCGCGGACGGCATTTCACTCCGTGTGAAGCATAAAAATACCCGCAGCGACCAGATTTTAGCTGCCCGTACTACATAAAAGTAGTGGATGGTCGAGTCAGTAACTGATGCACACTTTCTCGGTGAATTTTGACAAATAAACCGAAGTAAACTATTGATCAAGGTTTGAAAAGGTCATTCCTTTTAGAATCTAAGACAAAAATAGAGTCTTTTTGCCATTAAAAATAGTTTTGAGCAGATTAGATGAGAAAATTTGCTTGCGGACGGCATTTCACTCCGTGTGAAGCATAAAAATACCCGCAGCGACCAGATTTTAGCTGCCCGTACTACATAAAAGTAGTGGATGGTCGAGTCAGTAACTGATGCGCACTTTCTCGGTGAATTATGACAAATAAACCGAAGTAAACTATTGATCAAGGTTTGAAAAGGTCATTCTTTTTAAAATCTAAAACAAAAATAGAGTCTCTTTGCCATTAAAATAGTTTGGGGCAGATTTAATGAGAAAACTTGCTCGCGGACGGCATTTCACTCCGTGTGAAGCATAAAAATACCCTTAGCGACCAGATTTTAGCTGCCCGTACTACATAAAAGTAGTGGATGATCGAGTCAGTAACTGATGCACACTTTCTCGGTGAATTTTGACAAATAAACCGAAGTAAACTATTGATCAAGGTTTGAAAAGGTCATTCTTTTAGAATCTAAGACAAAAATAGAGTCTTTTTGCCATTAAAAATAGTTTTGAGCAGATTTAATGAGAAAATTTGCTTGCGGACGGCATTTCACTCCGTGTGAAGCATAAAAATACCCGCAGCGACCAGATTTTAGCTGCCTGTACCACATAAAAGTAGTGGATGGTCGAGTCAGTAACTGATGCGCACTTTCTCGGTGAATTATGACAAATAAACCGAAGTAAACTATTGATCAAGGTTTGAAAAGGTCATTCTTTTTAGAATCTAAGACAAAAATAGAGTCTTTTTGCCATTAAAAAAAGTTTTGGGCAGATTTAATGAGAAAACTTGCTCGCGGACGGCATTTCACTCCGTGTGAAGCATAAAAATACCCGCAGCGACCAGATTTTAGCTGCCCGTACTACATAAAAGTAGTGGATGGTCGAGTCAGTAACTGATGCACACTTTCTCGGTGAATTTTGACAAATAAACCGAAGTAAACTATTGATCAAGGTTTGAAAAGGTCATTCTTTTTAAAATCTAAAACAAAAATAGAGTCTCTTTGCCATTAAAATAGTTTGGGGCAGATTTATGAGAAAACTTGCTCGCGGACGGCATTTCACTCCGTGTGAAGCATAAAAATACCAACAGCGACCAGATTTTAGCTGCCCGTACTACATAAAAGTAGTGGATGGTCGAGTCAGTAACTGATGCACACTTTCTCGGTGAATTTTGACAAATAAACCGAAGTAAACTATTGATCAAGGTTTGAAAAGGTCATTCTTTTTAAAATCTAAAACAAAAATAGAGTCTCTTTGCCATTAAAATAGTTTGGGCAGATTTATGAGAAAACTTGCTCGCGGACGGCATTTCACTCCGTGTGAAGCATAAAAATACCCGCAGCGACCAGATTTTAGCTGCCCGTACTACATAAAAGTAGTGGATGGTCGAGTCAGTAACTGATGCACACTTTCTCGGTGAATTTTGACAAATAAACCGAAGTAAACTATTGATCAAGGTTTGAAAAGGTCATTCTTTTTAAAATCTAAAACAAAAATAGAGTCTCTTTGCCTTTAAAATAGTTTGGGGGCAGATTTAATGAGAAAACTTGCTCGCGGACGGCATTTCACTCCGTGTGAAGCATAAAAATACCCGCAGCGACCATATTTTAGCTGCCCGTACTACATAAAAGTAGTGGATGGTCGAGTCAGTAACTGATGCACACTTTCTCGGTGAATTTTGACAAATAAACCGAAGTAAACTATTGATCAAGGTTTGAAAAGGTCATTCCTTTTAGAATCTAAGACAAAAATAGAGTCTTTTTGCCATTAAAAATAGTTTTGAGCAGATTAGATGAGAAAATTTGCTTGCGGACGGCATTTCACTCCGTGTGAAGCATAAAAATACCCGCAGCGACCAGATTTTAGCTGCCCGTACTACATAAAAGTAGTGGATGGTCGAGTCAGTAACTGATGCGCACTTTCTCGGTGAATTATGACAAATAAACCGAAGTAAACTATTGATCAAGGTTTGAAAAGGTCATTCTTTTTAAAATCTAAAACAAAAATAGAGTCTCTTTGCCATTAAAATAGTTTGGGGCAGATTTAATGAGAAAACTTGCTCGCGGACGGCATTTCACTCCGTGTGAAGCATAAAAATACCCTTAGCGACCAGATTTTAGCTGCCCGTACTACATAAAAGTAGTGGATGATCGAGTCAGTAACTGATGCACACTTTCTCGGTGAATTTTGACAAATAAACCGAAGTAAACTATTGATCAAGGTTTGAAAAGGTCATTCTTTTTAGAATGTAAGACAAAAAAAGAGTCTTTTTGCCATTAAAAATAGTTTTGGGCAGATTTAATGAGAAAATTTGCTCGCGGATGGCATTTCACTCCGTGTGAAGCATAAAAATACCCGCAGCGACCAGATTTTAGCTGCCCGTACTACATAAAAGTAGTGGATGGTCGAGTCAGTAACTGATGCACACTTTCTCGGTGAATTTTGACAAATAAACCGAAGTAAACTATTGATCAAGGTTTGAAAAGGTCATTCTTTTTAAAATCTAAAACAAAAATAGAGTCTCTTTGCCATTAAAATAGTTTGGGGCAGATTTAATGAGAAAACTTGCTCGCGGACGGCATTTCACTCCGTGTGAAGCATAAAAATACCCGCAGCGACCAGATTTTAGCTGCCCGTACTACATAAAAGTAGTGGATGGTCGAGTCAGTAACTGATGCACACTTTCTCGGTAAATTTTGACAAATAAACCGAAGTAAACTATTGATCAAGGTTTGAAAAGGTCATTCTTTTTAAAATCTAAAACAAAAATAGAGTCTCTTTGCCATTAAAATAGTTTGGGGCAGATTTAATGAGAAAACTTGCTCGCGGACGGCATTTCACTCCGTGTGAAGCATAAAAATACCCGCAGCGACCAGATTTTAGCTGCCCGTACTACATAAAAGTAGTGGATGGTCGAGTCAGTAACTGATGCACACTTTCTCGGTGAATTTTGACAAATAAACCGAAGTAAACTATTGATCAAGGTTTGAAAAGGTCATTCTTTTTAAAATCTAAAACAAAAATAGAGTCTCTTTGCCATTAAAATAGTTTGGGGCAGATTTAATGAGAAAACTTGCTCGCGGACGGCATTTCACTCCGTGTGAAGCATAAAAATACCCGCAGCGACCAGATTTTAGCTGCCCGTACTACATAAAAGTAGTGGATGGTCGAGTCAGTAACTGATGCGCACTTTCTCGGTGAATTATGACAAATAAACCGAAGTAAACTATTGATCAAGGTTTGAAAAGGTCATTCTTTTTAAAATCTAAAACAAAAATAGAGTCTCTTTGCCATTAAAATAGTTTGGGGCAGATTTAATGAGAAAACTTGCTCGCGGACGGCATTTCACTCCGTGTGAAGCATAAAAATACCCGCAGCGACCAGATTTTAGCTGCCCGTACTACATAAAAGTAGTGGATGATCGAGTCAGTAACTGATGCACACTTTCTCGGTGAATTTTGACAAATAAACCGAAGTAAACTATTGATCAAGGTTTGAAAAGGTCATTCTTTATAGAATCTAAGACAAAAATAAAGTCTTTTTGCCATTACCAATAGTTTGGGGCAGATTTAATGAGAAAACTTGCTCGCGGACGGCATTTCACTCCGTGTGAAGCATAAAAATACCCTTAGCGACCAGATTTTAGCTGCCCGTACTACATAAAAGTAGTGGATGATCGAGTCAGTAACTGATGCACACTTTCTCGGTGAATTTTGACAAATAAACCGAAGTAAACTATTGATCAAGGTTTGAAAAGGTCATTCTTTTAGAATCTAAGACAAAAATAGAGTCTTTTTGCCATTAAAAATAGTTTTGAGCAGATTTAATGAGAAAATTTGCTTGCGGACGGCATTTCACTCCGTGTGAAGCATAAAAATACCCGCAGCGACCAGATTTTAGCTGCCTGTACCACATAAAAGTAGTGGATGGTCGAGTCAGTAACTGATGCGCACTTTCTCGGTGAATTATGACAAATAAACCGAAGTAAACTATTGATCAAGGTTTGAAAAGGTCATTCTTTTTAGAATCTAAGACAAAAATAGAGTCTTTTTGCCATTAAAAAAAGTTTTGGGCAGATTTAATGAGAAAACTTGCTCGCGGACGGCATTTCACTCCGTGTGAAGCATAAAAATACCCGCAGCGACCAGATTTTAGCTGCCCGTACTACATAAAAGTAGTGGATGGTCGAGTCAGTAACTGATGCACACTTTCTCGGTGAATTTTGACAAATAAACCGAAGTAAACTATTGATCAAGGTTTGAAAAGGTCATTCTTTTTAAAATCTAAAACAAAAATAGAGTCTCTTTGCCATTAAAATAGTTTGGGGCAGATTTAATGAGAAAACTTGCTCGCGGACGGCATTTCACTCCGTGTGAAGCATAAAAATACCCGCAGCGACCAGATTTTAGCTGCCCGTACTACATAAAAGTAGTGGATGGTCGAGTCAGTAACTGATGCGCACTTTCTCGGTGAATTATGACAAATAAACCGAAGTAAACTATTGATCAAGGTTTGAAAAGGTCATTCTTTTTAAAATCTAAAACAAAAATAGAGTCTCTTTGCCATTAAAATAGTTTGGGGCAGATTTAATGAGAAAACTTGCTCGCGGACGGCATTTCACTCCGTGTGAAGCATAAAAATACCCGCAGCGACCAGATTTTAGCTGCCCGTACTACATAAAAGTAGTGGATGATCGAGTCAGTAACTGATGCACACTTTCTCGGTGAATTTTGACAAATAAACCGAAGTAAACTATTGATCAAGGTTTGAAAAGGTCATTCTTTTAGAATCTAAGACAAAAATAGAGTCTTTTTGCCATTAAAAATAGTTTTGAGCAGATTTAATGAGAAAATTTGCTTGCGGACGGCATTTCACTCCGTGTGAAGCATAAAAATATCCGCAGCGACCAGATTTTAGCTGCCCGTACCACATAAAAGTAGTGGATGGTCGAGTCAGTAACTGATGCGCACTTTCTCGGTGAATTATGACAAATAAACCGAAGTAAACTATTGATCAAGGTTTGAAAAGGTGATTCTTTTTAGAATCTAAGTTAAAAATAGAGTCTTTTTGCCATTAAAAAAAGTTTTGGGCAGATTTAATGAGAAAACTTGCTCGCGGACGGCATTTCACTCCGTGTGAAGCATAAAAATACCCGCAGCGACCAGATTTTAGCTGCCTGTACTACATAAAAGTAGTGGATGGTCGAGTCAGTAACTGATGCACACTTTCTCGGTGAATTTTGACAAATAAACCGAAGTAAACTATTGATAAAAGTTTGAAAAGGTCATTTTTTTAGAATCTAAGACAAAAATAGAGTCTTTTTGCCATTAAAAATAGTTTGGGGCAGATTTAATGAGAAAACTTGCTCGCGGACGGCATTTCACTCCGTGTGAAGCATAAAAATACCCGCAGCGACCAGATTTTAGCTGCCCGTACTACATAAAAGTAGTGGATGGTCGAGTCAGTAACTGATGCACACTTTCTCGGTGAATTTTGACAAATAAACCGAAGTAAACTATTGATCAAGGTTTGAAAAGGTCATTCTTTATAGAATCTAAGACAAAAATAAAGTCTTTTTGCCATTACCAATAGTTTGGGGCAGATTTAATGAGAAAACTTGCTCGCGGACGGCATTTCACTCCGTGTGAAGCATAAAAATACCCTTAGCGACCAGATTTTAGCTGCCCGTACTACATAAAAGTAGTGGATGATCGAGTCAGTAACTGATGCACACTTTCTCGGTGAATTTTGACAAATAAACCGAAGTAAACTATTGATCAAGGTTTGAAAAGGTCATTCTTTTAGAATCTAAGACAAAAATAGAGTCTTTTTGCCATTAAAAATAGTTTTGAGCAGATTTAATGAGAAAATTTGCTTGCGGACGGCATTTCACTCCGTGTGAAGCATAAAAATACCCGCAGCGACCAGATTTTAGCTGCCTGTACCACATAAAAGTAGTGGATGGTCGAGTCAGTAACTGATGCGCACTTTCTCGGTGAATTATGACAAATAAACCGAAGTAAACTATTGATCAAGGTTTGAAAAGGTCATTCTTTTTAGAATCTAAGACAAAAATAGAGTCTTTTTGCCATTAAAAAAAGTTTTGGGCAGATTTAATGAGAAAACTTGCTCGCGGACGGCATTTCACTCCGTGTGAAGCATAAAAATACCCGCAGCGACCAGATTTTAGCTGCCCGTACTACATAAAAGTAGTGGATGGTCGAGTCAGTAACTGATGCACACTTTCTCGGTGAATTTTGACAAATAAACCGAAGTAAACTATTGATCAAGGTTTGAAAAGGTCATTCTTTTTAAAATCTAAAACAAAAATAGAGTCTCTTTGCCATTAAAATAGTTTGGGGCAGATTTAATGAGAAAACTTGCTCGCGGACGGCATTTCACTCCGTGTGAAGCATAAAAATTCCCGCAGCGACCAGATTTTAGCTGCCCGTACTACATAAAAGTAGTGGATGGTCGAGTCAGTAACTGATGCACACTTTCTCGGTAAATTTTGACAAATAAACCGAAGTAAACTATTGATCAAGGTTTGAAAAGGTCATTCTTTTTAAAATCTAAAACAAAAATAGAGTCTCTTTGCCATTAAAATAGTTTGGGGCAGATTTAATGAGAAAACTTGCTCGCGGACGGCATTTCACTCCGTGTGAAGCATAAAAATACCCGCAGCGACCAGATTTTAGCTGCCCGTACTACATAAAAGTAGTGGATGGTCGAGTCAGTAACTAATGCGCACTTTCTCGGTGAATTATGACAAATAAACCGAAGTAAACTATTGATCAAGGTTTGAAAAGGTCATTTTTTTAAGAATCTAAGACAAAAATAGAGTCTTTTTGCCATTAAAAATAGTTTTGGGCAGATTTAATGAGAAAACTTTCTCGCGGACGGCATTTCACTCCGTGTGAAGCATAAAAATACCCGCAGCGACCAGATTTTAGCTGCCCGTACTACATAAAAGTAGTGTATGGTCGAGTCAGTAACTGATGCGCACTTTCTCGGTGAATTATGACAAATAAACCGAAGTAAACTATTGATCAAGGTTTGAAAAGGTCATTCTTTTTAGAATCTAAGAAAAAAATAGAGTCTTTTTGCCATTAAAAATAGTTTTGAGCAGATTTAATGAGAAAATTTGCTTGCGCACGTTATTTCACTCCGTGTGAAGCATAAAAATACCCGCAGCGACCAGATTTTAGCTGCCCGTACTACATAAAAGTAGTGGATGGTCGAGTCAGTAACTGATGCGCAATTTCTCGGTTAATTATGACAAATAAACAGAAGTAAACTATTGATCAAGGTTTGAAAAGGTCATTCCTTTTAGAATCTAAGACAAAAATAGAGTCTTTTTGCCATTAAAAATAGTTTTGAGCAGATTTAATGAGAAAATTTGCTTGCGGACCGCATTTCACTCCGTGTGAAGCATAAAAATACCCGCAGCGACCAGATTTTAGCTGCCCGTACTACATAAAAGTAGTGGATGGTCGAGTCAGTAACTGATGCGCACTTTCTCGGTGAATTATGACAAATAAACCGAAGTAAACTATTGATCAAGGTTTGAAAAGGTCATTCTTTTTAAAATCTAAAACAAAAATAGAGTCTCTTTGCCATTAAAATAGTTTGGGGCAGATTTAATGAGAAAACTTGCTCGCGGACGGCATTTCACTCCGTGTGAAGCATAAAAATACCCGCAGCGACCAGATTTTAGCTGCCCGTACTACATAAAAGTTGTGGATGATCGAGTCAGTAACTGATGCACACTTTCTCGGTGAATTTTGACAAATAAACCGAAGTAAACTATTGATCAAGGTTTGAAAAGGTCATTCTTTTAGAATCTAAGACAAAAATAGAGTCTTTTTGCCATTAAAAATAGTTTTGAGCAGATTTAATGAGAAAATTTGCTTGCGGACGGCATTTCACTCCGTGTGAAGCATAAAAATACCCGCAGCGACCAGATTTTAGCTGCCCGTACCACATAAAAGTAGTGGATGGTCGAGTCAGTAACTGATGCGCACTTTCTCGGTGAATTATGACAAATAAACCGAAGTAAACTATTGATCAAGGTTTGAAAAGGTCATTCTTTTTAGAATCTAAGACAAAAATAGACTCTTTTTGCCATTAAAGAAAGTTTTGGGCAGATTTAATGAGAAAACTTGCTCGCGGACGGCATTTCACTCCGTGTGAAGCATAAAAATACCCGCAGCGACCAGATTTTAGCTGCCCGTACTACATAAAAGTAGTGGATGGTCGAGTCAGTAACTGATGCACACTCTCTCGGTGAATTTTGACAAATAAACCGAAGTAAACTATTGATCAAGGTTTGAAAAGGTCATTCTTTTTAAAATCTAAAACAAAAATAGAGTCTCTTTGCCATTAAAATAGTTTGGGGCAGATTTAATGAGAAAACTTGCTCGCGGACGTCATTTCACTCCGTGTGAAGCATAAAAATACCCGCAGCGACCAGATTTTAGCTGCCCGTACTACATAAAAGTTGTGGATGATCGAGTCAGTAACTGATGCACACTTTCTCGGTGAATTTTGACAAATAAACCGAAGTAAACTATTGATCAAGGTTTGAAAAGGTCATTCTTTTTAGAATCTAAGACAAAAATAGAGTCTTTTTGCCATTAAAAATAGTTTTGGGCAGATTTAATGAGAAAACTTGCTCGCGGACGGCATTTTACTCCGTGTGAAGCATAAAAATACTCGCAGCGACCAGATTTTAGCTGCCCGTACTACATAAAAGCAGTGGATGGTCGAGTCAGTAACTGATGCACATTTTCTCGGTGAATTTTGACAAATAAACCGAAGTAAACTATTGATCAAGGTTTGAAAAGGTCATTCTTTTTAGAATCTTAGACAAAAATAGAGTCTTTTTGCCATTACCAATAGTTTGGGGCAGATTTAATGAGAAAACTTGCTCGCGGACGGCATTTCACTCCGTGTGAAGCATAAAAATACCCGCAGCTACCAGATTTGATTTGCCCGTACTACATAAAAGTAGTGGAGGGTTAAGTCAGTAACTGATGCGCACTTTCTCGGTGAATTTGGACAAATACATCGAAGTAAACTATTGATCAAGGTTTGAAAAGGTCATTTTTTTAGAATCTAAGACAAAAATAGAGTCTCTTTGCCATTAAAAATAGTTTTGGGCAGATTTAATGAGAAAACTTGCTCGCGGACGGCATTTCACTCCGTGTGAAGCATAAAAATACCCGCAGCGACCAGATTTTAGCTGCCCGTACTACATAAAAGTAGTGGATGGTCGAGTCAGTAACTGATGCACACTTTCTCGGTGAATTTTGACAAATAAACCGAAGTAAACTATTGATCAAGGTTTGAAAAGGTCATTCTTTTTAGAATCTAAGACAAAAATAGAGTCTTTTTGCCATTAAAAATAGTTTTGAGCAGATTTAATGAGAAAATTTGCTTGCGGACGGCATTTCACTCCGTGTGAAGCATAAAAATACCCGCAGCTACCAGATTTGATTTGCCCGTACTACATAAAAGTAGTGGAGTGTTAAGTCAGTAACTGATGCGCACTTTCTCGGTGAATTTGGACAAATACATCGAAGTAAACTATTGATCAAGGTTTGAAAAGGTCATTCTTTTTAGAATCTAAGACAAAAATAGAGTCTCTTTGCCATTAAAAATAGTTTTGGGCAGATTTAATAAGAAAACTTCCTCGCGGACGGCATTTCACTCCGTGTGAAGCATAAAAATACCCGCAGCGACCAGATTTTAGCTGCCCGTACTACATAAAAGTAGTGGATGGTCGAGTCAGTAACTGATGCACACTTTCTCGGTGAATTTTGACAAATAAACCGAAGTAAACTATTGATAAAAGTTTGAAAAGGTCATTTTTTTTAGAATCTAAGACAAAAATAGAGTCTTTTTGCCATTAAAAATAGTTTGGGGCAGATTTAATGAGAAAACTTGCTCGCGGACGGCATTTCACTCCGTGTGAAGCATAAAAATACCCGCAGCGACCAGATTTTAGCTGCCCGTACTACATAAAAGTAGTGGATGGTCGAGTCAGTAACTGATGCACACTTTCTCGGTGAATTTTGACAAATAAACCGAAGTAAACTATTGATCAAGGTTTGAAAAGGTCATTCTTTTTAAAATCTAAAACAAAAATAGAGTCTTTTTGCCATTACAAATAGTTTGGGGCAGATTTAATGAGAAAACTTGCTCGCGGACGGCATTTCACTCCGTGTGAAGCATAAAAATACCCACAGCGACCAGATTTTATCTGCCCGTACTACATAAAAGTAGTGGATGGTCGAGTCAGTAACTGATGCACACTTTCTCGGTGAATTTTGACAAATAAACCGAAGTAAACTATTGATCAAGGTTTGAAAAGGTCATTCTTTTTAGAATCTAAGACAAAAATAGAGTCTTTTTGCCATTAAAAATAGTTTTGAGCAGATTTAATGAGAAAATTTGCTTGCGGACGGCATTTCACTCCGTGTGAAGCATAAAAATACCCGCAGCTACCAGATTTGATTTGCCCGTACTACATAAAAGTAGTGGAGGGTTAAGTCAGTAACTGATGCGCACTTTCTCGGTGAATTTGGACAAATACATCGAAGTAAACTATTGATCAAGGTTTGAAAAGGTCATTCTTTTTAGAATCTAAGACAAAAATAGAGTCTCTTTGCCATTAAAAATAGTTTTGGGCAGATTTAATGAGAAAACTTCCTCGCGGACGGCATTTCACTCCGTGTGAAGCATAAAAATACCCGCAGCGACCAGATTTTAGCTGCCCGTACTACATAAAAGTAGTGGATGGTCGAGTCAGTAACTGATGCACACTTTCTCGGTGAATTTTGACAAATAAACCGAAGTAAACTATTGATAAAAGTTTGAAAAGGTCATTCTTTTTAGAATCTAAGACAAAAATAGAGTCTTTTTGCCATTAAAAATAGTTTGGGGCAGATTTAATGAGAAAACTTGCTCGCGGACGGCATTTCACTCCGTGTGAAGCATAAAAATACCCGCAGCGACCAGATTTTAGCTGCCCGTACTACATAAAAGTAGTGGATGGTCGAGTCAGTAACTGATGCACACTTTCTCAATGAATTTTGACAAATAAACCGAGGTAAACTATTGATCAAGGTTTGAAAAGGTCATTCTTTTTAGAATCTAAGACAAAAATAGAGTCTTTTTGCCATTAAAAATAGTTTTGAGCAGATTTAATGAGAAAATTTGCTTGCGGGCGGCATTTCACTCCGTGTGAAGCATAAAAATACCCACAGCGACCAGATTTTAGCTGCCCGTACTACATAAAAGTAGTGGATGGTCGAGTCAGTAACTGATGCACACTTTCTCGGTGAATTTTGACAAATAAACCGAAGTAAACTATTGATCAAGGTTTGAAAAGGTCATTCTTTTTAGAATCTAAGACAAAAATAGAGTCTTTTTGCCATTAAAAATAGTTTTGAGCAGATTTAATGAGAAAATTTGCTTGCGGGCGGCATTTCACTCCGTGTGAAGCATAAAAATACCCGCAGCGACCAGATTTTAGCTGCCCGTACTACATAAAAGTAGTGGATGGTCGAGTCAGTAACTGATGCACACTTTCTCGGTGAATTTTGACAAATAAACCGAAGTAAACTATTGATCAAGGTTTGAAAAGGTCATTCTTTATAGAATCTAAGACAAAAATAGAGTCTTTTTGCCATTAAAAATAGTTTTGGGCAGATTTAATGAGAAAACTTGCTCGCGGACGGCATTTCACTCCGTGTGAAGCATAAAAATACCCGCAGCTACCAGATTTGATTTGCCCGTACTACATAAAAGTAGTGGAGGGTTAAGTCAGTAACTGATGCGCACTTTCTCGGTGAATTTGGACAAATACATCGAAGTAAACTATTGATCAAGGTTTGAAAAGGTCATTCTTTTTAGAATCTAAGACAAAAATAGAGTCTTTTTGCCATTAAAAATAGTTTGGGGCAGATTTAATGAGAAAACTTGCTCGCGGACGGCATTTCACTCCGTGTGAAGCATAAAAATACCCGCAGCGACCAGATTTTAGCTGCCCGTACTACATAAAAGTAGTGGATGGTCGAGTCAGTAACTGATGCACACTTTCTCAATGAATTTTGACAAATAAACCGAGGTAAACTATTGATCAAGGTTGGAAAAGGTCATTCTTTTTAGAATCTAAGACAAAAATAGAGTCTTTTTGCCATTAAAAATAGTTTTGAGCAGATTTAATGAGAAAATTTGCTTGCGGGCGGCATTTCACTCCGTGTGAAGCATAAAAATACCCACAGCGACCAGATTTTAGCTGCCCGTACTACATAAAAGTAGTGGATGGTCGAGTCAGTAACTGATGCACACTTTCTCGGTGAATTTTGACAAATAAACCGAAGTAAACTATTGATCAAGGTTTGAAAAGGTCATTCTTTATAGAATCTAAGACAAAAATAGAGTCTTTTTGCCATTAAAAATAGTTTTGGGCAGATTTAATGAGAAAACTTGCTCGCGGACGGCATTTCACTCCGTGTGAAGCATAAAAATACCCGCAGCTACCAGATTTGATTTGCCCGTACTACATAAAAGTAGTGGAGGGTTAAGTCAGTAACTGATGCGCACTTTCTCGGTGAATTTGGACAAATACATCGAAGTAAACTATTGATCAAGGTTTGAAAAGGTCATTCTTCTTAGAATCTAAGACAAAAATAGAGTCTCTTTGCCATTAAAAATAGTTTTGGGCAGATTTAATGAGAAAACTTCCTCGCGGACGGCATTTCACTCCGTGTGAAGCATAAAAATACCCGCAGCGACCAGATTTTAGCTGCCCGTACTACATAAAAGTAGTGGATGGTCGAGTCAGTAACTGATGCACACTTTCTCGGTGAATTTTGACAAATAAACCGAAGTAAACTATTGATAAAAGTTTGAAAAGGTCATTCTTTTTAGAATCTAAGACAAAAATAGAGTCTTTTTGCCATTAAAAATAGTTTGGGGCAGATTTAATGAGAAAACTTGCTCGCGGACGGCATTTCACTCCGTGTGAAGCATAAAAATACCCGCAGCGACCAGATTTTAGCTGCCCGTACTACATAAAAGTAGTGGATGGTCGAGTCAGTAACTGATGCACACTTTCTCGGTGAATTTTGACAAATAAACCGAAGTAAACTATTGATCAAGGTTTGAAAAGGTCATTCTTTTTAGAATCTAAGACAAAAATAGAGTCTTTTTGCCATTAAAAATAGTTTTGAGCAGATTTAATGAGAAAATTTGCTTGCGGGCGGCATTTCACTCCGTGTGAAGCATAAAAATACCCGCAGCGACCATATTTTAGCTGCCCGTACTACATAAAAGTAGTGGATGGTCGAGTCAGTAACTGATGCACACTTTCTCGGTGAATTTTGACAAATAAACCGAAGTAAACTATTGATCAAGGTTTGAAAAGGTCATTCTTTTTAGAATCTAAGACAAAAATAGAGTCTTTTTGCCATTAAAAATAGTTTTGAGCAGATTTAATGAGAAAATTTGCTTGCGGGCGGCATTTCACTCCGTGTGAAGCATAAAAATACCCGCAGCGACCATATTTTAGCTGCCTGTACTACATAAAAGTAGTGGATGGTCGAGTCAGTAACTGATGCACACTTTCTCGGTGAATTTTGACAAATAAACCGAAGTAAACTATTGATCAAGGTTTGAAAAGGTCATTCTTTATAGAATCTAAGACAAAAATAGAGTCTTTTTGCCATTAAAAATAGTTTTGGGCAGATTTAATGAGAAAACTTGCTCGCGGACGGCATTTCACTCCGTGTGAAGCATAAAAATACCCGCAGCTACCAGATTTGATTTGCCCGTACTACATAAAAGTAGTGGAGGGTTAAGTCAGTAACTGATGCGCACTTTCTCGGTGAATTTGGACAAATACATCGAAGTAAACTATTGATCAAGGTTTGAAAAGGTCATTCTTTTTAGAATCTAAGACAAAAATAGAGTCTTTTTGCCATTAAAAATAGTTTGGGGCAGATTTAATGAGAAAACTTGCTCGCGGACGGCATTTCACTCCGTGTGAAGCATAAAAATACCCGCAGCGACCAGATTTTAGCTGCCCGTACTACATAAAAGTAGTGGATGGTCGAGTCAGTAACTGATGCACACTTTCTCGGTGAATTTTGACAAATAAACCGAAGTAAACTATTGATCAAGGTTGGAAAAGGTCATTCTTTTTAGAATCTAAGACAAAAATAGAGTCTTTTTGCCATTAAAAATAGTTTTGAGCAGATTTAATGAGAAAATTTGCTTGCGGGCGGCATTTCACTCCGTGTGAAGCATAAAAATACCCGCAGCGACCATATTTTAGCTGCCCGTACTACATAAAAGTAGTGGATGGTCGAGTCAGTAACTGATGCACACTTTCTCGGTGAATTTTGACAAATAAACCGAAGTAAACTATTGATCAAGGTTTGAAAAGGTCATTCTTTATAGAATCTAAGACAAAAATAGAGTCTTTTTGCCATTAAAAATAGTTTTGGGCAGATTTAATGAGAAAACTTGCTCGCGGACGGCATTTCACTCCGTGTGAAGCATAAAAATACCCGCAGCTACCAGATTTGATTTGCCCGTACTACATTAAAGTAGTGGATGGTCGAGTCAGTAACTGATGCACACTTTCTCGGTGAATTTTGACAAATAAACCGAAGTAAACTATTGATCAAGGTTTGAAAAGGTCATTCTTTATAGAATCTAAGACAAAAATAGAGTCTTTTTGCCATTACCAATAGTTTGGGGCAGATTTAATGAGAAAACTTGCTCGCGGACGGCATTTCACTCCGTGTGAAGCATAAAAATACCCGCAGCTACCAGATTTGATTTGCCCGTACTACATAAAAGTAGTGGAGGGTTAAGTCAGTAACTGATGCGCACTTTCTCGGTGAATTTGGACAAATACATCGAAGTAAACTATTGATCAAGGTTTGAAAAGGTCATTTTTTTTAGAATCTAAGACAAAAATAGAGTCTCTTTGCCATTAAAAATAGTTTTGGGCAGATTTAATGAGAAAACTTGCTCGCGGACGGCATTTCACTCCGTGTGAAGCATAAAAATACCCGCAGCGACCAGATTTTAGCTGCCCGTACTACATAAAAGTAGTGGATGGTCGAGTCAGTAACTGATGCACACTTTTTCGGTGAATTTTGACAAATAAACCGAAGTAAACTATTGATCAAGGTTTGAAAAGGTCATTCTTTTTAAAATCTAAAACAAAAATAGAGTCTTTTTGCCATTAAAATAGTTTGGGGCAGATTTAATGAGAAAACTTGCTCGCGGACGGCATTTCACTCCGTGTGAAGCATAAAAATACCCGCAGCGACCAGATTTTAGCTGCCCGTACTACATAAAAGTAGTGGATGGTCGAGTCAGTAACTGATGCACACTTTTTCGGTGAATTTTGACAAATAAACCGAAGTAAACTATTGATCAAGGTTTGAAAAGGTCATTCTTTTTAAAATCTAAAACAAAAATAGAGTCTTTTTGCCATTACAAGTAGTTTGGGGCAGATTTAATGAGAAAACTTGCTCGCGGACGGCATTTCACTCCGTGTGAAGCATAAAAATACCCGCAGCGACCAGATTTTATCTGCCCGTACTACATAAAAGTAGTGGATGGTCGAGTCAGTAACTAATGCACACTTTCTCGGTGAATTTTGACAAATAAACCGAAGTAAACTATTGATCAAGGTTTGAAAAGGTGATTCTTTTTAGAATCTAAGACAAAAATAGAGTCTTTTTGCCATTAAAAATAGTTTTGAGCAGATTTAATGAGAAAACTTGCTCGCGGACGGCATTTCACTCCGTGTGAAGCATAAAAATACCCGCAGCGACCAGATTTTAGCTGCCCGTACTACATAAAAGTAGTGGATGGTCGAGTCAGTAACTGATGCACACTTTCTCGGTGAATTTGGACAAATACATCGAAGTAAACTATTGATCAAGGTTTGAAAAGGTCATTCTTTTTAAAATCTAAAACAAAAATAGAGTCTTTTTGCCATTAAAAATAGTTTGGGGCAGATTTAATGAGAAAACTTGCTCGCGGACGGCATTTCACTCCGTGTGAAGCATAAAAATACCCGCAGCGACCAGATTTTAGCTGCCCGTACTACATAAAAGTAGTGGATGGTCGAGTCAGTAACTGATGCACACTTTCTCGGTGAATTTTGACAAATAAACCGAAGTAAACTATTGATCAAGGTTTGAAAAGGTCATTCTTTTTAGAATCTAAGACAAAAAAAGAGTCGTTTTGCCATTAAAAATAGTTTTGAGCAGATTTAATGAGAAAATTTGCTTGCGGGCGGCATTTCACTCCGTGTGAAGCATAAAAATACCCGCAGCGACCATATTTTAGCTGCCCGTACTACATAAAAGTAGTGGATGGTCGAGTCAGTAACTGATGCACACTTTCTCGGTGAATTTTGACAAATAAACCGAAGTAAACTATTGATCAAGGTTTGAAAAGGTCATTCTTTATAGAATCTAAGACAAAAATAGAGTCTTTTTGCCATTAAAAATAGTTTTGGGCAGATTTAATGAGAAAACTTGCTCGCGGACGGCATTTCACTCCGTGTGAAGCATAAAAATACCCGCAGCTACCAGATTTGATTTGCCCGTACTACATAAAAGTAGTGGAGGGTTAAGTCAGTAACTGATGCGCACTTTCTCGGTGAATTTGGACAAATACATCGAAGTAAACTATTGATCAAGGTTTGAAAAGGTCATTCTTCTTAGAATCTAAGACAAAAATAGAGTCTCTTTGCCATTAAAAATAGTTTTGGGCAGATTTAATGAGAAAACTTCCTCGCGGACGGCATTTCACTCCGTGTGAAGCATAAAAATACCCGCAGCGACCAGATTTTAGCTGCCCGTACTACATAAAAGTAGTGGATGGTCGAGTCAGTAACTGATGCACACTTTCTCGGTGAATTTTGACAAATAAACCGAAGTAAACTATTGATAAAAGTTTGAAAAGGTCATTCTTTTTAGAATCTAAGACAAAAATAGAGTCTTTTTGCCATTAAAAATAGTTTGGGGCAGATTTAATGAGAAAACTTGCTCGCGGACGGCATTTCACTCCGTGTGAAGCATAAAAATACCCGCAGCGACCAGATTTTAGCTGCCCGTACTACATAAAAGTAGTGGATGGTCGAGTCAGTAACTGATGCACACTTTCTCGGTGAATTTTGACAAATAAACCGAAGTAAACTATTGATCAAGGTTTGAAAAGGTCATTCTTTTTAGAATCTAAGACAAAAATAGAGTCTTTTTGCCATTAAAAATAGTTTTGGGCAGATTTAATGAGAAAACTTGCTCGCGGACGGCATTTCACTCCGTGTGAAGCATAAAAATACCCGCAGCTACCAGATTTGATTTGCCCGTACTACATAAAAGTAGTGGAGGGTTAAGTCAGTAACTGATGCGCACTTTCTCGGTGAATTTGGACAAATACATCGAAGTAAACTATTGATCAAGGTTTGAAAAGGTCATTCTTCTTAGAATCTAAGACAAAAATAGAGTCTCTTTGCCATTAAAAATAGTTTTGGGCAGATTTAATGAGAAAACTTGCTCGCGGACGGCATTTCACTCCGTGTGAAGCATAAAAATACCCGCAGCGACCAGATTTTAGCTGCCCGTACTACATAAAAGTAGTGGATGGTCGAGTCAGTAACTGATGCACACTTTCTCGGTGAATTTTGACAAATAAACCGAAGTAAACTATTGATAAAAGTTTGAAAAGGTCATTCTTTTTAGAATCTAAGACAAAAATAGAGTCTTTTTGCCATTAAAAATAGTTTGGGGCAGATTTAATGAGAAAACTTGCTCGCGGACGGCATTTCACTCCGTGTGAAGCATAAAAATACCCGCAGCGACCAGATTTTAGCTGCCCGTACTACATAAAAGTAGTGGATGGTCGAGTCAGTAACTGATGCACACTTTCTCGGTGAATTTTGACAAATAAACCGAAGTAAACTATTGATCAAGGTTTGAAAAGGTCATTCTTTTTAGAATCTAAGACAAAAATAGAGTCTTTTTGCCATTAAAAATAGTTTTGGGCAGATTTAATGAGAAAACTTGCTCGCGGACGGCATTTCACTCCGTGTGAAGCATAAAAATACCCGCAGCTACCAGATTTGATTTGCCCGTACTACATAAAAGTAGTGGAGGGTTAAGTCAGTAACTGATGCGCACTTTCTCGGTGAATTTGGACAAATACATCGAAGTAAACTATTGATCAAGGTTTGAAAAGGTCATTCTTTTTAGAATCTAAGACAAAAATAGAGTCTCTTTGCCATTAAAAATAGTTTTGGGCAGATTTAATGAGAAAACTTGCTCGCGGACGGCATTTCACTCCGTGTGAAGCATAAAAATACCCGCAGCGACCAGATTTTAGCTGCCCGTACTACATAAAAGTAGTGGATGGTCGAGTCAGTAACTGATGCACACTTTCTCGGTGAATTTTGACAAATAAACCGAAGTAAACTATTGATAAAAGTTTGAAAAGGTCATTCTTTTTAGAATCTAAGACAAAAATAGAGTCTTTTTGCCATTAAAAATAGTTTGGGGCAGATTTAATGAGAAAACTTGCTCGCGGACGGCATTTCACTCCGTGTGAAGCATAAAAATACCCGCAGCGACCAGATTTTAGCTGCCCGTACTACATAAAAGTAGTGGATGGTCGAGTCAGTAACTGATGCACACTTTCTCGGTGAATTTTGACAAATAAACCGAAGTAAACTATTGATCAAGGTTTGAAAAGGTCATTCTTTTTAGAATCTAAGACAAAAATAGAGTCTTTTTGCCATTAAAAATAGTTTGGGGCAGATTTAATGAGAAAACTTGCTCGCGGACGGCATTTCACTCCGTGTGAAGCATAAAAATACCCGCAGCGACCAGATTTTAGCTGCCCGTACTACATAAAAGTAGTGGATGGTCGAGTCAGTAACTGATGCACACTTTCTCGGTGAATTTTGACAAATAAACCGAAGTAAACTATTGATCAAGGTTTGAAAAGGTCATTCTTTTTAGAATCTAAGACAAAAATAGAGTCTTTTTGCCATTAAAAATAGTTTTGGGCAGATTTAATGAGAAAACTTGCTCGCGGACGGCATTTCACTCCGTGTGAAGCATAAAAATACCCGCAGCTACCAGATTTGATTTGCCCGTACTACATAAAAGTAGTGGAGGGTTAAGTCAGTAACTGATGCGCACTTTCTCGGTGAATTTGGACAAATACATCGAAGTAAACTATTGATCAAGGTTTGAAAAGGTCATTCTTTTTAGAATCTAAGACAAAAATAGAGTCTCTTTGCCATTAAAAATAGTTTTGGGCAGATTTAATGAGAAAACTTGCTCGCGGACGGCATTTCACTCCGTGTGAAGCATAAAAATACCCGCAGCGACCAGATTTTAGCTGCCCGTACTACATAAAAGTAGTGGATGGTCGAGTCAGTAACTGATGCACACTTTCTCGGTGAATTTTGACAAATAAACCGAAGTAAACTATTGATCAAGGTTTGAAAAGGTCATTCTTTTTAGAATCTAAGACAAAAATAGAGTCTTTTTGCCATTAAAAATAGTTTGGGGCAGATTTAATGAGAAAACTTGCTCGCGGACGGCATTTCACTCCGTGTGAAGCATAAAAATACCCGCAGCGACCAGATTTTAGCTGCCCGTACTACATAAAAGTAGTGGATGGTCGAGTCAGTAACTGATGCACACTTTCTCGGTGAATTTTGACAAATAAACCGAAGTAAACTATTGATCAAGGTTTGAAAAGGTCATTCTTTTTAGAATCTAAGACAAAAATAGAGTCTTTTTGCCATTAAAAATAGTTTTGGGCAGATTTAATGAGAAAACTTGCTCGCGGACGGCATTTCACTCCGTGTGAAGCATAAAAATACCCGCAGCGACCAGATTTTAGCTGCCCGTACTACATAAAAGTAGTGGATGGTCGAGTCAGTAACTGATGCACACTTTCTCGGTGAATTTTGACAAATAAACCGAAGTAAACTATTGATCAAGGTTTGAAAAGGTCATTCTTTTTAGAATCTAAGACAAAAATAGAGTCTTTTTGCCATTAAAAATAGTTTGGGGCAGATTTAATGAGAAAACTTGCTCGCGGACGGCATTTCACTCCGTGTGAAGCATAAAAATACCCGCAGCGACCAGATTTTAGCTGCCCGTACTACATAAAAGTAGTGGATGGTCGAGTCAGTAACTGATGCACACTTTCTCGGTGAATTTTGACAAATAAACCGAAGTAAACTATTGATCAAGGTTTGAAAAGGTCATTCTTTTTAGAATCTAAGACAAAAATAGAGTCTTTTTGCCTTTAAAAATAGTTTGGGGCAGATTTAATGAGAAAATTTGCTTGCGGACGGCATTTCACTCCGTGTGAAGCATAAAAATACCCGCAGCGACCAGATTTTAGCTGCCCGTACTACATAAAAGTAGTGGATGGTCGAGTCAGTAACTGATGCACACTTTCTCGGTGAATTTTGACAAATAAACCGAAGTAAACTATTGATCAAGGTTTGAAAAGGTCATTCTTTTTAGAATCTAAGACAAAAATAGAGTCTTTTTGCCATTAAAAATAGTTTTGGGCAGATTTAATGAGAAAACTTGCTCGCGGACGGCATTTCACTCCGTGTGAAGCATAAAAATACCCGCAGCGACCAGATTTTAGCTGCCCGTACTACATAAAAGTAGTGGATGGTCGAGTCAGTAACTGATGCACACTTTCTCGGTGAATTTTGACAAATAAACCGAAGTAAACTATTGATCAAGGTTTGAAAAGGTCATTCTTTTTAGAATCTAAGACAAAAATAGAGTCTTTTTGCCATTAAAATAGTTTGGGGCAGATTTAATGAGAAAACTTGCTCGCGGACGGCATTTCACTCCGTGTGAAGCATAAAAATACCCGCAGCGACCAGATTTTAGCTGCCCGTACTACATAAAAGTAGTGGATGGTCGAGTCAGTAACTGATGCACACTTTCTCGGTGAATTTTGACAAATAAACCGAAGTAAACTATTGATCAAGGTTTGAAAAGGTCATTCTTTTTAGAATCTAAGACAAAAATAGAGTCTTTTTGCCATTAAAAATAGTTTGGGGCAGATTTAATGAGAAAACTTGCTCGCGGACGGCATTTCACTCCGTGTGAAGCATAAAAATACCCGCAGCGACCAGATTTTAGCTGCCCGTACTACATAAAAGTAGTGGATGGTCGAGTCAGTAACTGATGCACACTTTCTCGGTGAATTTTGACAAATAAACCGAAGTAAACTATTGATCAAGGTTTGAAAAGGTCATTCTTTTTAGAATCTAAGACAAAAATAGAGTCTTTTTGCCATTAAAAATAGTTTGGGGCAGATTTAATGAGAAAACTTGCTCGCGGACGGCATTTCACTCCGTGTGAAGCATAAAAATACCCGCAGCGACCAGATTTTAGCTGCCCGTACTACATAAAAGTAGTGGAGGGTTAAGTCAGTAACTGATGCGCACTTTCTCGGTGAATTTGGACAAATACATCGAAGTAAACTATTGATCAAGGTTTGAAAAGGTCATTCTTTTTAGAATCTAAGACAAAAATAGAGTCTCTTTGCCATTAAAAATAGTTTTGGGCAGATTTAATGAGAAAACTTGCTCGCGGACGGCATTTCACTCCGTGTGAAGCATAAAAATACCCGCAGCGACCAGATTTTAGCTGCCCGTACTACATAAAAGTAGTGGATGGTCGAGTCAGTAACTGATGCACACTTTCTCGGTGAATTTTGACAAATAAACCGAAGTAAACTATTGATCAAGGTTTGAAAAGGTCATTCTTTTTAGAATCTAAGACAAAAATAGAGTCTTTTTGCCATTACAAATAGTTTGGGGCAGATTTAATGAGAAAACTTGCTCGCGGACGGCATTTCACTCCGTGTGAAGCATAAAAATACCCGCAGCGACCAGATTTTAGCTGCCCGTACTACATAAAAGTATTGGAGGGTTAAGTCAGTAACTGATGCGCACTTTCTCGGTGAATTTGGACAAATACATCGAAGTAAACTATTGATCAAGGTTTGAAAAGGTCATTCTTTTTAGAATCTAAGACAAAAATAGAGTCTCTTTGCCATTAAAAATAGTTTTGGGCAGATTTAATGAGAAAACTTGCTCGCGGACGGCTTTTCACTCCGTGTGAAGCATAAAAATACCCGCAGCGACCAGATTTTAGCTGCCCGTACTACATAAAAGTAGTGGATGGTCGAGTCAGTAACTGATGCACACTTTCTCGGTGAATTTTGACAAATAAACCGAAGTAAACTATTGATCAAGGTTTGAAAAGGTCATTCTTTTTAGAATCTAAGACAAAAATAGAGTCTTTTTGCCATTACAAATAGTTTGGGGCAGATTTAATGAGAAAACTTGCTCGCGGACGGCATTTCACTCCGTGTGAAGCATAAAAATACCCGCAGCGACCAGATTTTAGCTGCCCGTACTACATAAAAGTATTGGAGGGTTAAGTCAGTAACTGATGCGCACTTTCTCGGTGAATTTGGACAAATACATCGAAGTAAACTATTGATCAAGGTTTGAAAAGGTCATTCTTTTTAGAATCTAAGACAAAAATAGAGTCTCTTTGCCATTAAAAATAGTTTTGGGCAGATTTAATGAGAAAACTTGCTCGCGGACGGCATTTCACTCCGTGTGAAGCATAAAAATACCCGCAGCGACCAGATTTTAGCTGCCCGTACTACATAAAAGTAGTGGATGGTCGAGTCAGTAACTGATGCACACTTTCTCGGTGAATTTTGACAAATAAACCGAAGTAAACTATTGATAAAGGTTTGAAAAGGTCATTCTTTTTAGAATCTAAGACAAAAATAGAGTCTTTTTGCCATTACAAATAGTTTGGGGCAGATTTAATGAGAAAACTTGCTCGCGGACGGCATTTCACTCCGTGTGAAGCATAAAAATACCCGCAGCAACCAGATTTTAGCTGCCCGTACTACAAAAAAGTAGTGGAGGGTTGAGTCAGTAACTGATGTGCATTTTCTCGGTGGATTTTGACAAATGAATCGAAGTAAACTATTGATCAAAGTTTGAAAAGGTCATTCTTTTTAGAATCTAAGACAAAAATAGAGTCTGTTTGCCATTAAAAATAGTTTTGGGCAGATTTAATGAGAAAACTTGCTCGCGGACGGCATTTCACTCCGTGTGAAGCATAAAATACCCGCAGCGACCAGATTTTAGCTGCCCGTACTACATAAAAGTAGTGGATGGTCGAGTCAGTAACTGATGCACACTTTCTCGGTGAATTTTGACAAATAAACCGAAGTAAACTATTGATCAAGGTTTGAAAAGGTCATTCTTTTTAGAATCTAAGACAAAAATAGAGTCTTTTTGCCATTAAAAATAGTTTTGGGCAGATTTAATGAGAAAACTTGCTCGCGGACGGCATTTCACTCCGTGTGAAGCATAAAAATACCCGCAGCGACCAGATTTTAGCTGCCCGTACTACATAAAAGTAGTGGATGGTCGAGTCAGTAACTGATGCACACTTTCTCGGTGAATTTTGACAAATAAACCGAAGTAAACTATTGATAAAGGTTTGAAAAGGTCATTCTTTTTAGAATCTAAGACAAAAATAGAGTCTTTTTGCCATTACAAATAGTTTGGGGCAGATTTAATGAGAAAACTTGCTCGCGGACGGCATTTCACTCCGTGTGAAGCATAAAAATACCCGCAGCGACCAGATTTTAGCTGCCCGTACTACATAAAAGTATTGGAGGGTTAAGTCAGTAACTGATGCGCACTTTCTCGGTCAATTTGGACAAATACATCGAAGTAAACTATTGATCAAGGTTTGAAAAGGTCATTCTTTTTAGAATCTAAGACAAAAATAGAGTCTCTTTGCCATTAAAAATAGTTTTGGGCAGATTTAATGAGAAAACTTGCTCGCGGACGGCATTTCACTCCGTGTGAAGCATAAAAATACCCGCAGCGACCAGATTTTAGCTGCCCGTACTACATAAAAGTAGTGGATGGTCGAGTCAGTAACTGATGCACACTTTCTCGGTGAATTTTGACAAATAAACCGAAGTAAACTATTGATAAAGGTTTGAAAAGGTCATTCTTTTTAGAATCTAAGACAAAAATAGAGTCTTTTTGCCATTAAAAATAGTTTGGGGCAGATTTAATGAGAAAACTTGCTCGCGGACGGCATTTCACTCCGTGTGAAGCATAAAAATACCCGCAGCGACCAGATTTTAGCTGCCCGTACTACATAAAAGTAGTGGATGGTCGAGTCAGTAACTGATGCACACTTTCTCGGTGAATTTTGACAAATAAACCGAAGTAAACTATTGATAAAGGTTTGAAAAGGTCATTCTTTTTAGAATCTAAGACAAAAATAGAGTCTCTTTGCCATTAAAATAGTTTTGGGCAGATTTAATGAGAAAACTTGCTCGCGGACGGCATTTCACTCCGTGTGAAGCATAAAAATACTCGCAGCGACCAGATTTTAGCTGCCCGTACTACATAAAAGTAGTGGATGGTCGAGTCAGTAACTGATGCACACTTTCTCGGTGAATTTTGACAAATATATCGAAGTAAACTATTCATAAAGGTTTGAAAAGGTCATTCTTTTTAGAATCTAAGACAAAAATAGAGTCTCTTTGCCATTAAAATAGTTTGGGGCAGATTTAATGAGAAAACTTGCTCACGGACGGCATTTTACTCCGTGAGAAGCATAAAAATACTCGCAGCGACCAGATTTTAGCTGCCCGTACTACATAAAAGTAGTGGATGGTCGAGTCAGTAACTGATGCACACTTTCTCGGTGAATTTTGACAAATAAACCGAAGTAAACTATTGATCAAGGTTTGAAAAGGTCATTCTTTTTAGAATCTAAGACAAAAATAGAGTCTTTTTGCCATTAAAAATAGTTTTGAGCAGATTTAATGAGAAAATTTGCTTGCGGACGGCATTTCACTCCGTGTGAAGCATAAAAATACCCGCAGCGACCAGATTTTAGCTGCCCGTACTACATAAAAGTAGTGGATGGTCGAGTCAGTAACTGATGCACACTTTCTCGGTGAATTTTGACAAATAAACCGAAGTAAACTATTCATAAAGGTTTGAAAAGGTCATTCTTTTTAGAATCTAAGACAAAAATAGAGTCTCTTTGCCATTAAAATAGTTTGGGGCAGATTTAATGAGAAAACTTGCTCGCGGACGGCATTTCACTCCGTGTGAAGCATAAAAATACCCGCAGCGACCAGATTTTAGCTGCCCGTATTTCATAAAAGTAGTGGATGGTCGAGTCAGTAACTGATGCACACTTTCTCGGTGAATTTTGACAAATAAACCGAAGTAAACTATTGATAAAGGTTTGAAAAGGTCATTCTTTTTAGAATCTAAGACAAAAATAGAGTCTCTTTGCCATTAAAATAGTTTTGGGCAGATTTAATGAGAAAACTTGCTCGCGGACGGCATTTCACTCCGTGTGAAGCATAAAAATACCCGCAGCGACCAGATTTTAGCTGCCCGTACTACATAAAAGTAGTGGATGGTCGAGTCAGTAACTGATGCACACTTTCTCGGTGAATTTTGACAAATAAACCGAAGTAAACTATTGATCAAGGTTTGAAAAGGTCATTCTTTTTAGAATCTACGACAAAAATAGAGTCTTTTTGCCATTACAAATAGTTTGGGGCAGATTTAATGAGAAAACTTGCTCGCGGACGGCATTTCACTCCGTGTGAAGCATAAAAATACCCGCAGCGACCAGATTTTAGCTGTCCGTACTACATAAAAGTAGTGTTGGGTTGAGTCAGTAACTGATGTGCACTTTCTCGATGAATTTTTACAAATAAATCGAAGTAAACTATTGGTCAAGGTTTGAAAAGGTCATTCTTTTTAGAATCTAAGACAAAAATAGAGTCTTTTTGCCATTAAAAATAGTTTTGAGCAGATTTAATGAGAAAATTTGCTTGCGGACGGCATTTCACTCCGTGTGAAGCATAAAAATACCCTCAGCGACCAGATTTTAGCTGCCCGTACTACATAAAAGTAGTGGATGGTCGAGTCAGTAACTGATGCATATTTCTCGGTGAATTTTGACAAATAAACCGAAGTAAACTATTGATCAAGGTTTGAAAAGGTCATTCTTTTTAGAATCTAAGACAAAAATAGAGTCTTTTTGCCATTAAAAATAGTTTGGGGCAGATTTAATGAGAAAACTTGCTCGCGGACGGCATTTCACTCCGTGTGAAGCATAAAAATACCCGCAGCGACCAGATTTTAGCTGCCCGTACTACATAAAAGTAGTGGATGGTCGAGTCAGTAACTGATGCACACTTTCTCGGAGAATTTTGACAAATAAACCGAAGTAAACTATTGATCAAGGTTTGAAAAGGTCATTCTTTTTAGAATCTAAGACAAAAATAGAGTCTTTTTGCCATTACAAATAGTTTGGGGCAGATTTAATGAGAAAACTTGCTCGCGGACGGCATTTCACTCCGTGTGAAGCATAAAAATACCCGCAGCGACCAGATTTTAGCTGTCCGTACTACATAAAAGTAGTGTTGGGTTGAGTCAGTAACTGATGTGCACTTTCTCGATGAATTTTTACAAATAAATCGAAGTAAACTATTGGTCAAGGTTTGAAAAGGTCATTCTTTTTAGAATCTAAGACAAAAATAGAGTCTTTTTGCCATTAAAAATAGTTTTGAGCAGATTTAATGAGAAAATTTGCTTGCGGACGGCATTTCACTCCGTGTGAAGCATAAAAATACCCGCAGCGACCAGATTTTAGCTGCCCGTACTACATAAAAGTAGTGGATGGTCGAGTCAGTAACTGATGCGCACTTTCTCGGTGAATTATGACAAATAAACCGAAGTAAACTATTGATCAAGGTTTGAAAAGGTCATTCTTTTTAGAATCTAAGACAAAAATAGAGTCATTGTGGCATTAAAAATAGTTTTGGGCAGATTTAATGAGAAAACTTGTTCGCGGACGGCATTTCACTCCGTGTGAAGCATAAAAATACCCGCAGCGACCAGATTTTAGCTGCCCGTACTACATAAAAGTAGTGTTGGGTTGCGTCAGTAACTGATGTGCACTTTCTCGATGAATTTTTACAAATAAATTGAAGTAAACTATTGGTCAAGGTTTGAAAAGGTCATTCTTTTTAGAATCTAAGACAAAAATAGAGTCTTTTTGCCATTAAAAATAGTTTTGAGCAGATTTAATGAGAAAATTTGCTTGCGGACGGCATTTCACTCCGTGTGAAGCATAAAAATACCCACAGCGACCAGATTTTAGCTGCCCGTACTACATAAAAGTAGTGGATGGTCGAGTCAGTAACTGATGCGCACTTTCTCGGTGAATTATGACAAATAAACCGAAGTAAACTATTGATCAAGGTTTGAAAAGGTCATTCTTTTTAGAATCTAAGACAAAAATAGAGTCATTTTGCCATTAAAAATAGTTTTGGGCAGATTTAATGAGAAAACTTGCTCGCGGACGGCATTTCACTCCGTGTGAAGCATAAAAATACCCGCAGCGACCAGATTTTAGCTGCCCGTACTACATAAAAGTAGTGTTGGGTTGAGTCAGTAACTGATGTGCACTTTCTCGATGAATTTTTACAAATAAATCGAAGTAAACTATTGATCAAGGTTTGAAAAGGTCATTCTTTTTAGAATCTAAGACAAAAATAGAGTCTTTTTGCCATTAAAAATAGTTTTGAGCAGATTTAATGAGAAAATTTGCTTGCGGACGGCATTTCACTCCGTGTGAAGCATAAAAATACCCGCAGCGACCAGATTTTAGCTGCCCGTACTACATAAAAGTAGTGGATGGTCGAGTCAGTAACTGATGCGCACTTTCTCGGTGAATTATGACAAATAAACCGAAGTAAACTATTGATCAAGGTTTGAAAAGGTCATTCTTTTTAGAATCTAAGACAAAAATAGAGTCTTTTTGCCATTAAAAATAGTTTTGGGCAAATTTAATGAGAAAACTTGTTCGCGGACGGCATTTCACTCCGTGTGAAGCATAAAAATACCCGCAGCGACCAGATTTTAGCTGCCCGTACTACATAAAAGTAGTGGTGGGTTGAGTCAGTAACTGATGTGCACTTTCTCGATGAATTTTTACAAATAAATCGAAGTAAACTATTGGTCAAGGTTTGAAAAGGTCATTCTTTTTAGAATCTAAGACAAAAATAGAGTCTTTTTGCCATTAAAAATAGTTTTGAGCAGATTTAATGAGAAAATTTGCTTGCGGACGGCATTTCACTCCGTGTGAAGCATAAAAATACCCACAGCGACCAGATTTTAGCTGCCCGTACTACATAAAAGTAGTGGATGGTCGATTCAGTAACTGATGCACACTTTCTCGGAGAATTTTGACAAATAAACCGAAGTAAACTATTGATCAAGGTTTGAAAAGGTCATTCTTTTTAGAATCTAAGACAAAAATAGAGTCTTTTTGCCATTAAAAATAGTTTGGGGCAGATTTAATGAGAAAACTTGCTCGCGGACGGCATTTCACTCCGTGTGAAGCATAAAAATACCCGCAGCGACCAGATTTTAGCTGTCCGTACTACATAAAAGTAGTGTTGGGTTGAGTCAGTAACTGATGTGCACTTTCTCGATGAATTTTTACAAATAAATCGAAGTAAACTATTGGTCAAGGTTTGAAAAGGTCATTCTTTTTAGAATCTAAGACAAAAATAGAGTCTTTTTGCCATTAAAAATAGTTTTGAGCAGATTTAATGAGAAAATTTGCTTGCGGACGGCATTTCACTCCGTGTGAAGCATAAAAATACCCGCAGCGACCAGATTTTAGCTGCCCGTACTACATAAAAGTAGTGGATGGTCGAGTCAGTAACTGATGCACACTTTCTCGGAGAATTTTGACAAATAAACCGAAGTAAACTATTGATCAAGGTTTGAAAAGGTCATTCTTTTTAGAATCTAAGACAAAAATAGAGTCTTTTTGCCATTACAAATAGTTTGGGGCAGATTTAATGAGAAAACTTGCTCGCGGACGGCATTTCACTCCGTGTGAAGCATAAAAATACCCGCAGCGACCAGATTTTAGCTGTCCGTACTACATAAAAGTAGTGTTGGGTTGAGTCAGTAACTGATGTGCACTTTCTCGATGAATTTTTACAAATAAATCGAAGTAAACTATTGATCAAGGTTTGAAAAGGTCATTCTTTTTAGAATCTAAGACAAAAATAGAGTCTTTTTGCCATTAAAAATAGTTTTGAGCAGATTTAATGAGAAAATTTGCTTGCGGACGGCATTTCACTCCGTGTGAAGCATAAAAATACCCGCAGCGACCAGATTTTAGCTACCCGTACTACATAAAAGTAGTGGATGGTCGAGTCAGTAACTGATGCGCACTTTCTCGGTGAATTATGACAAATAAACCGAAGTAAACTATTGATCAAGGTTTGAAAAGGTCATTCTTTTTAGAATCTAAGACAAAAATAGAGTCTTTTTGCCATTAAAAATAGTTTTGAGCAGATTTAATGAGAAAATTTGCTTGCGGACGGCATTTCACTCCGTGTGAAGCATAAAAATACCCGCAGCGACCAGATTTTAGCTGCCCGTACTACATAAAAGTAGTGGATGTTCGAGTCAGTAACTGATGCGCACTTTCTCGGTGAATTTTGACAAATAAACCGAAGTAAACTATTGATCAAGGTTTGAAAAGGTCATTCTTTTTAGAATCTAAGACAAAAATAGAGTCTTTTTGCCATTAAAAATAGTTTTGTGCAGATTTAATGAGAAAACTTGCTCGCGGACGGCATTTCACTCCGTGTGAAGCATAAAAATACCCGCAGCGACCAGATTTTAGCTGCCCGTACTACATAAAAGTAGTGTTGGGTCTAGTCAGTAACTGATGTGCACTTTCTCGATGAATTTTAACAAATAAATCGAAGTAAACTATTGGTCAAGGTTTGAAAAGGTCATTCTTTTTAGAATCTAAGACAAAAATAGAGTCATTGTGCCATTAAAAATAGTTTTGGGCAGATTTAATGAGAAACCTTGCTCGCGGACGGAATTTCACTCCGTGTGAAGCATAAAAATACCCACAGCGACCAGATAGTTGCCCGTACTACATAAAAAGTAGTGGATGGTCGAGTCAGTAACTGATGCACACTTTCTCGGTGAATTTTGACAAATAAACCTAAGTAAACTATTGATCAAGGTTTGAAAAGGTCATTCTTTTTAGAATCTAAGACAAAAATAGAGTCTTTTTGCCATTAAAAATAGTTTGGGGCAGATTTAATGAGAAAACTTGCTCGCGGACGGCATTTCACTCCGTGTGAAGCATAAAAATACCCGCAGCGACCAGATTTTAGCTGTCCGTACTACATAAAAGTAGTGTTGGGTTGAGTCAGTAACTGATGTGCACTTTCTCGATGAATTTTTACAAATAAATCGAAGTAAACTATTGATCAAGGTTTGAAAAGGTCATTCTTTTTAGAATCTAAGACAAAAATAGAGTCTTTTTGCCATTAAAAATAGTTTTGAGCAGATTTAATGAGAAAATTTGCTTGCGGACGGCATTTCACTCCGTGTGAAGCATAAAAATACCCGCAGCGACCAGATTTTAGCTACCCGTACTACATAAAAGTAGTGGATGGTCGAGTCAGTAACTGATGCGCACTTTCTCGGTGAATTATGACAAATAAACCGAAGTAAACTATTGATCAAGGTTTGAAGAGGTCATTCTTTTTAGAATCTAAGACAAAAATAGAGTCATTGTGCCATTAAAAATAGTTTTGGGCAGATTTAATGAGAAAACTTGTTCGCGGACGGCATTTCACTCCGTGTGAAGCATAAAAATACCCGCAGCGACCAGATTTTAGCTGCCCGTACTACATAAAAGTAGTGTTGGGTTGAGTCAGTAACTGATGTGCACTTTCTCGATGAATTTTTACAAATAAATTGAAGTAAACTATTGGTCAAGGTTTGAAAAGGTCATTCTTTTTAGAATCTAAGACAAATATAGAGTCTTTTTGCCATTAAAAATAGTTTTGGGCAGATTAAATGAGAAAACTTGCTCGCGGACGGCATTTCACTCCGTGTGAAGCATAAAAATATCAGCAGCGACCAGGTTTTTGCTGCCCGTACTGCATAAAAGTAGTGGATGGTTGAGTCAGTAACTGATGTGCTCTTTCTCGGTGAATTTTGACAAATAAACCGAAGTTAACTATTGATCAAGGTTTGAAAAGGTCATTCTTTTTAGAATCTAAGACAAATATAGTCTTTTTGCCATTAAAAATAGTTTTGGGCAGATTTAATGAGAAAACTTTCTCGCGGACGGCATTTCACTCCGTCTGAAGCATAAACATACCCGCAACGACCAGATTTTAGCTGCCTTTACTACATAAAAGTAGTGGAGGGTTGAGTCAGTAACTGATGTGCACTTTCTCGGTGAATTTTGACAAATAAACCGAAGTAAACTATTGATCAAGGTTTGAAAATGTCATTCTTTTTAGAATCTAAGACAAAAATATAGTCTTTTTGCCATAAAAAATAGTTTTGGGCAGATTTAATGAGAAAACTTGCTCGCGGACGGCATTTCACTCCGTGTGAAGCATAAAAATACCCGCAACGACCAGATTTTAGCTGCCCGTACTACATAAAAGTAGTGGAGGGTTGAGTCAGTAACTGATGTGCACTTTCTCGGTGAATTTTGACAAATAAACCCAAGTAAACTATTGATCAAGGTTTGAAAAGGTCATTCTTTTTAGAATCTAAGACAAAAATATAGTCTTTTTGCCATTAAAAATAGTTTTGGGCAGATTTAATGAGAAAACTTGCTCGCGGACGGCATTTCACTCCGTGTGAAGCATAAAAATATCAGCAACGACCAGATTTTAGCTGCCTTTACTACATAAAAGTAGTGGAGGGTTGAGTCAGTAACTGATGTGCACTTTCTCGGTGAATTTTGACAAATAAACCGAAGTAAACTATTGATCAAGGTTTGAAAAGGTCATTCTTTTTAGAATCTAAGACAAAAATATAGTCTTTTTGCCATTAAAAATAGTTTTGGGCAGATTTAATGAGAAAACTTGCTCGCGGACGGCATTTCACTCCGTGTGAAGCATAAAAATACCCGCAACGACCAGATTTTAGCTGCCCGTACTACATAAAAGTAGTGGAGGGTTGAGTCAGTAACTGATGTGCACTTTCTCGGTGAATTTTGACAAATCAACCGAAGTAAACTATTGACCAAGGTTTGAAAAGGTCATTCTTTTTAGAATCTAAGACAAAAATAGAGTCTTTTTGCCATTAAAAATAGTTTTGGGCAGATTTAATGAGAAAACTTGCTTGCGGACAGCATTTCACTCCGTGTGAAGCATAAAAATACCCGCAACGACCAGATTTTAGCTGCCTTTACTACATAAAAGTAGTGTAGGGTTGAGTCAGTAACTGATGTGCACCTCTCGTTGAATTTTGACAAATAAACCGAAGTAAACTATTGATCAAGGATTGAAAAGGTCATTATTTTTAGAATCTGAGACAGAGTCTTTTTGCCATTAAAAATAGTTTTAGGCAGATTTAATGAAAACTTCCTCGCGGACGGCATTTCACTCCGTGTCCTTATCTTCTGGCATGATTCTACACAAAATATATATTAGTATTTTTAATTGTAAATAGAAAAAAAGAATATAATATGGAAAAAACTTACATATACCAAATTTTATTGGAACCTTCATGAAGAAAATTAATGCTGAACAAATCGAAATCCTCAAGATGTAAGGCAAAAACAGAATATTTGCCGCCAACTTAAACAAAAGGAGTATTAATGCCCTTAATTTCTTCTTCAATTTTCGATTTACTTAGAAGACAGTCTAAAGCACTGAGGTTTAGATAGTTGGTTTCTTTTGAAAACAACATTTTTTCAATCCCGGCTAGGTAAATTGATTCACTTGATGTAACGCACTTGGTCTCGGTGTTTTTCCGAGATCGAAGAAGCGTACCAGGTGCTGGCTTTAACATTGATTCAAATTTTTCTACAATAGAATGGAGATCAAGATTCTCTTTTGGACAATTTCCTCCTAAAAACGGCCTAGCTTCTTCGACTGTCATTTTCCCCTTTGCTCTTTGATATACGTAGTACACCCCAGAATTTACTTCTGAAAGCCACTGATTTACGGGCGTTTCACAGCTCAGCGCGTCGATTGAGGTTGATTCAATGTTTGATATTTCAAATGTGGGACGAAGAACAACTACGCCAGCCTTATATTTACCGCTGGCGTACAATTTCGATATGAACTTAGGGAAATCGGCCAAATCTTCTTGCGTTGGGTGAAGAATTTGAACACTTTCAGCTCCATTTTTTGAATAAGATTTCATGGTGATTCTAGAAAAAGGACCAAGAACATGAAAACTTATTTCGAAATAAATTTTAATCTATAAAATCGTATAGCGAATACAGCTAGCTCGTTTTTACTTAATTTAAAAATACAAGAAAATGTAAAATTTACGTGTACTACAACTCACCGGTTTTAGATTGCTTGAGACGTTGGGAAGCGCAGAAAACAAAGTGAACAGTAGGCACACACGTAGGGATGATCGTAGACAGAAGACCAGGAGGATGAGCTAATTCCTTAAAAAATATATATTTATATAAATACGTATAGTGAATAAAGCTAGCGCGATTTGGTTCTCAAATCAAATTTATAGGTTGATGTGATAAATACGTGTACAAAAACTCACTGATTTTAGGTTAACTTGGTCGCTGGGAAATGCAGAAAACAAGGCGGACAGTCGGCACACAGGTATTGGTGACGGTCATAAACAAACAACTAAGATAATTAAAACTTTCAAAAAGTTAGTTAGGTAAAAGTTTCCAAAGGTAAAAGTTAAGTAAAAGTTTCAGAAAAAAAACACATATAAATACAAAAGCTAGCACGATTTTGTTTCTAAGTTTAAAGATACAGGACAATGTAAGAAAGTGTTTTTCAACTCACCGGTTTCACATTGATTGGGGCGCTGGAAAACGCAAAAAACAAAGCGGTCAATCGACACACACGTAGTGTTGATCATAGACCTAAACAGTAACTTTGTTTAATGCTTGAAGTGTCGATGTTGAAGTGCACTGTCTTACTTCTAGTTTACAGAGAGAGAGAGAAGTAGAACACTTAACTACCTAAGAAAAAAATTTCCACAGACACAGAGCCCACAACAAGTTTAACAGAAAGGATGAGAAGACACGATGTGACCCGTTTCACACTTCAAGCACCAGTGACGTCTCTCTACCACCTCTTCTGACTTCTTATGTTTCACCTATTTGCTTTCAAACTCCGCCTGTATAGTGGAAGAAGCAAGGTGAGGTCACTTACAAGGTTGTCTAGGTAAATCGAGGTCGTAAGGTTATTACCAACGCAATCCGACGACCTCAATATATATGTAGAAGAAAGAAGATCAGAATTAATAATGGATTCTTAATCCTTTTAAGTGAATTCTGAAATCTCATATGTCCCAGAGGGGATGCCACGTTAATGTCAACTTTATTTCTAAAAGTCTAAGCGGAAAGAAATGGTAAATTGGCTCACAGTTCTCCATGTGTACCAACCAACTGGACTCTATTAACAGTCTCATCATTCTGGGATGCAGTTATCATAACACCAATAGTAGCTGTGGATTTGACATTAAACATAAAAAACACAATCACAAGGATAGCTATTACAATCTAATTGCAAATTGCAAAATCTTTGTAGCTGTGTATTTGAGCATAACCATAAAAGTTAATACAATTTTGGTGAACTAATTTCAGTATAAAGCGTTACCTGGTGCCAAGTTTTTCAGATAAATAACAACTGATCCCAAGTTCAAACGAAGAATTTCAGGGTAAGTGTTGTCCTACATCTCTTGTTTGTATGCCATCTCCGTGTACAGACGGAAACACTTGCCTGGCTGGGTACGTCCGCACGACCAGCACGCTGCTGCGCCGATGCTTTACTGATTGGAGAAACGAGTAGGGACCCGACACGAATACGTAGATTCTAAACCTAATAGATTACGTACATTTAATTAAGCGTCAGTATTACGAGAAAATCGCTTCCAAATTAAACACCTTTTATTTAGCAAAACCAGGATCTACAACGGAAACAAAACAGTCTATGCTAAGCCATGTTACAGCGATGTTTGTGCTGATCACCACCTTACGGCCAATAGCTCCGTTAGGCCTGACTGGCGGAGCTGACTCGAAAATTCTTTTTGCAAATTTAGTGGCAAGGTGGTATACAACGGGATACATTTAATCTCTCCTACCTCAGGGCCGAGGCTATCATTTTCGCGTTTCAGTCGTTTGCACGCTTTATCGATTTCCTAAGAAGATTATTAAAAGGAATGGATGCTTTAAAAAATAAATAACTGGTAAATACTAAACGTAATAAATTACCTCTCGGCCCTTGAGAAAGAGAAGAATATCACCAACGATATCTTCGCACACGTGGATCTGCATTACTGTGCGGATGGCTGCTTCGAGATAATAACCTTCCGGTTCAGGAGTGTAAAAGATTTCTACCGGATGTGTTCGACCAGACACATTCATCAGGGGTGCGTTGTCAACATAACTATCCCGCGTCAAGGCAAGCCGACACGAATACGTGGACTGTAAACCTAATAGATTACGTACATTTAATGAACCGTCAGTATTACGAGAAAATCGCTTCCAGATTATATACCTTTTATTTAGCAAAACCAGGATCAACAACGGAAACAACACCGTCTATGGTAAGCCATGTTACAGCGAAGGAAATGGGTGAAAGGTAATTTGATTTTTTTAACATCTATTGACTACCATTGTGGGATTTGGGTGGTTTTATTTCCTGATCCTATTTCACCAACTAAAACTTTTGTTTGGTTATTTTCAAGTAATTCAAAAAAATTGTCTCTGTATTCCCAAACTGGCAGCCGAATGCGCTTCTGTAGATTTCGTAGTACCTAAATGACAACATAGTTTGATAACGAATGTAACTGCACTTTAATTTAGTGATATTACTTTTGTGTGTAAGGTAATCCTGTCAAGGGGTTTAATGTTAACCCTGATTTGATCACTGCTGGAGTTGTTGTTGATGAACTGCTACGTTTACCACCTTCAAACCTTCTGAAAGTAATAGTTTAGTGTAAATGATATGAATAAACATCATGACATCAGAAGTGAAATTTACCCAGCTAAAAATGTACAATTGTATAAATGATATGAATAAACATCATGACATCAGAAGTGAAATTTAGATTTTTCTAAATTGAATAATATTGACAACATAGTTTGATAACAAATGTAACTGCACTTTAATTTGTGATATTACTTTTGAGTTTAGTGTTAATGATATGAATAGACATCATGACATCAGAAGTGAAATTTAGATTTTTCAAAATTGAATAATAATGACTTACTTGTCTTTGTCAAGATCAACATCTCTATTTTTCTCACCAATTGACCTACTGCAAAAACCAAGAAAATGAATCTATACTCCAGAAAAATGGAATGCCTATTTTACTTGTTAAGCAACCCGTAGATCACGACATGTTAAACAGCGACATTTAGAGAGGGACATACGGGCGTACGGGGATAGGAAAACGTAAAGGAAACATCGAACTCGAACATTTTGTGGTTCAATTCAGATTTTTTGCTTAGCTTACCGTCCACATGAATACGTCTTTTTGACATGTTGAAGGGTGAAAATACCGACTTGATTGATTTGAAAAAGGAACAAGTGGATACACGTTACGACTTACAACGTCTAATTACTGCAGACGCTTGTTCAAAGACTAATGTTCTAACACTATACGTTGACGCTAGATGGCATTGGCCATGGCGGGAAACGAGCTTCGTTTGTGGGGATTACAAGTGTAAAGCACTAGTGTGACTGACGAATTCCGCAAATGTCCACCGCCACGCCCATGGAAATCCCCGTCAGATAACGTCTTAGCGGAATTGGTTAAAGAAGTTGATATAAATTAAAAAAAGCTCACCATTAACAAGAATTGTCAGAAGACAATCGATCAACGGCTGAAGACGTTTATGTCCTGTAGTAATGATCTTGTGTAATACAACCACCAGCAAATCAGCATGCGTACCTACAGTTTATTTAAATTACTATACGTGCCAATCGATATACACTTAGTCGGTTACCAGTGAAAACTGAAATGTCCATCAGAACGGTTGCAGTATATGGCTTATTCAGTCTAACTCCGAAATTCCTCTCCCCACTCAATAGAAGTAGGATATGAAAACTCCAATATGCATCATTCCAACGCGAGCTAAAATTGAAAAAAAAATAATTGTTACTGAGCTACTTACCCCCCTCCAATTATTTCAGAACTTACACTGATCAGCACGAGAATCATTCAGATGAAACAGTATAGGAACTAAAACATTTAGTACATCGCTCGACTTCAGGACATAATACATGAGTTTCTGTCACATAAAAGAGGTTAAATTAAACAATAGAATTAAAAATATAACGGGTGAGGTTTACCTTGTTAAAATCACACACCTTCCAGAAGAATACGAGCAATTCTTGGTGATTTTGAAATTTCTTATTAGAATTACTTAAATACGTTTGGATCAACGGATTCTTGAGAAGACAGGTAAACCCGTGAAGCATGAAGGCAAAGTCCTCTTCTCGGTGGATACGGGATAAATAATTAATGAACAAGTTTTCATTCAACTTTGCTGCTAAAAAAATTGAAGTTATTAGAATGGAAACAAACAATTAAAACTAAAAATAGTTTGTACCTCGTCCACAATATTCAGTTGGGAACACTGGGTAGACGAGTCCAAATCAAGAGTAACAATTAATAACTGTAAAGCTGTTTCCACCAAAGGTTCTCGACTATCGGTGAATAGCAAGTGATTATAAGGTAATCCGAGTCCAACTGGATCGTAAGCACAGACAACATTCAATAGTGATGTAAATAGCGGCAGAGCATGGCGGTTCTCCGGCGATGTGAAATGATGGACCAATCTGTTTGGTGCTTCCCTCTCACCTGAAAAATAAATTAAAATGAAAAAAGTGTTTGTGTTCAATCAAAAGAAGATCTTACTGCCAGGTGGATGATACATAGCTTGACTGAAACAAGTGAATAAAAGCTTCAAAATTTCATTTCTGTTGTTATCAAGGCGTGGATCAAGTAGAGCAGCACGTGCAAACCCAACACCAGCTTCCCACAAAAATTCACAGCTATCTATGGAATGGAGATCTTCATGCTTGTCCTGATGAACATGGCAATGTGAAATAATAATTATTAATACACTTGTTATGTCCAAATCTTAAGTATCTGGACAGAACAGAAGATCACAAAGGGCATTTAGAAGAGATTGTTCTGGGGGAACAGATTCTTCTGTTATTTTTTATTTATTTTTTTTTTTTTTTAAACTGGGCGAACTCATAAACGAGTATTGCCCATTGTATTTCAGAACAGATTTACATTTCCATAATTGGACAGAACATGAGACTGAAATTACATACACAAACTGGGCCTGGGCATTTAGAAGTCTTAAAGATTGGTCTGGGGGACCTTCAAGACCAGATTCTAGCCACAGACATGTTATATTTTCTGGATTTCCTCCATCTTCTTTATACTGCTGTTTAGAGCTGCTTGGTAAACTGGACCAGAAAAAGCTACGCCAGTCAGGGTCTTCAAAGATGTAAGGGAGTAATCTTGTAAGGATGCGGACACAGTTCATTACCTAAAAGAAATAATAAAAAATGTGATAAAATTGTTATGTAGCATTATTAGAGTTTTATTTTACTCACCTGTGCAGTGTTCTTATTGGGTAGCACAAGATGAATCTGTAGCATGTATAAGTATTTCAACTGCTTTGTAACATAATGTGGCTAAATTTGATGGGCATTCTTCCCTTAAAACACGTATTTCTGTGGCAGGGATTAGAGCAAACACATCTTGGATGTTTGTGATGCTCTCTGACCACAACTGGGACCAAAATGCTAAATCGGAAGGATCGATTGGCTGTGTTTGTAAAGAGAAAAATGTATAGTATGGTTTTACATTTGGAAAATCTGTCCTAGACTGCTAAAAATCAGACCTGTGTTTTGGACGTAAGCTGTACTACAGCTTTGCGGAAATTAAGCTTAGTGTCAGCATTACCCATCGTGAAAAGTAACCAATTTCAATAATACAAATCTTATATCATAGAGCAAAGAGGTAGACAATTCGTACCAAGCTGACCAACTATTCTTCTATGTAAGCATTAAAACAGCTGACTGCCATCTTGTTTTTAGACAATCAATAAAGGACTTTAGTTGAAAATTACAAAGATGTCAACAGGTGGCATTCTGTCGACAGAATATTTTGGCCAGCGCATTCGGTATGGAAAATTTGTCACTTAAAAAACAAAAACAGAACGTTATCAATAGTCTTTATTATGTATCGTAGCCATCATCGACTACATGCGCGAGAAAACGGATCCCAACTAGAAGCCACACGCGCCTCCGGTCCTCGTCCTCACCTCTGATAATTTCACAAAAAGTGTCAACGATGCGGAATTGATTCTCGTCCAATTTTACGCTCCTTATTGCAGCCATTGGAAACAGGTAAAGGAAAAAATGTGTTTTTTCCAGGCCATCATTTTAATTCGTTAACTATCTACAGATGGAACCAGAGTAAGAGGCGGCAGCAAGGTCTCTTTCCCAGTACGGCATCCTGCTGGCCAAAGCAGATGGTACAACACAAAAACCATTGGCGGATAAATACAATATCGCCGGATAGCCGACGATGCGCATTTTCCGTAAAGGCCGCGCTTTCGAATACAAAGACCCGAGAGAGCACAGAGGCATCGTCGAGCACATCGAGAGGCATTGAAGGAGCAGTCCCGTCCGGCTTCCAAGCTACATAATATATTGGCGAGCTTGAGGGTGCCATGGATCAATTCGACACTATTTTCGTTGGGTTCTTCTCCAACAAAACAGACCTCTACCATGAATACATGGCTGCTGCTCCGGACATTAGAGGTTAATTCAATCAACTATTGATGACAATTTCATCCACAAATTTCTAACCAACGATGGGATTTAGGAATTTTGACCTGCTTGCATACGTTTGACGAAGAAGTAATGGCTCACTACTACGTCAATCTCAACACCATCGTCGTCTACCAACCGGAAATCATTCACTCGCCATACGAGAAACCATCCTACAGGACTGCGATTGTTTTTCACACTCGCTCAAGTAATTTCAATTTCGGCACAACGAACAATTTCACGTTCGCTAAGGCCAAGCCTCTGCAATTTTAACTGCGATTGTTTTTCACATTCGCTCCAATAATTTCACAACTGGCCAACGAACAATTTCATGTTCGCTAAGGCCAAGCCTCTCTGAAATTTTAACTGCGATTGTTTTTCACATTCGCTTACATCGAGTTTGAATAAACTTTAACTAGTAAAGAAAAAGAATTAAAAGAAAACTTACCGGCAAATGTTTATAAAGCCTGGTGTGTTGAAAACTGCAAAAACAAGCTTTCCTAATGCTGAAACCCAGCTGAAAATCTGCAGTTGAATACTATAGAGTACTCAGCAGTATTATATAGAATCTTAATAGTATTCAGTAGAGTAGTCTATTGAGTATAATGTGTAGTTGATTGAGTACTATTGTGTACTCTATTAAATGCTATAGTGCACACTATAGTACTCAACTGTGTACTCAATATACTTTAGAAAACTATGTAGTGTTCAATAGGGAACACTGTAGAGTACTGTAGTGCGCTATATAGAGTACTGTAGTGTACTATATAGAGTTATATAGTGTACACAGTTGAGTATGATTTACATTTGAAAACACAAAGAGAATTTGTGAGTGTCAAAAGACATTTACTCAGTTTTTTACTATCCGAGTTTCAATCATTGGTATTAAATGGGAAATACTTGATATTTCCAATACAGGGGAAGCAATGAGAACAGATATGTGTATAGAAAAGTATGTATCTTGTTTCTCTTTGCAATCCAAGGTACAAGTGCTATTCCGGGTTCATGTAGGACTTGGAGACTTAAAATGATCTCGTGAAGTTCTCCATTGGAATATATTGCTGCAGTTACATATATTAAATGTCAATGGTAGCTCAGTCGGTTAAGAGAGTGTCGCATAGCATGGATTTTCTAATTGTAGAGCAGGATACTGGTATCGCTCCCATCCACACGAAAATCGTTTTTCCTCCTTTGGTTATTTAATACATTAGGAACAAATGTTTAGTTAATAAGAAAGATTTTTATCGCTTTATTTCAAGTTTTAAATGCAGAAAATTCGTTTTCTCAGTAGACTTCTCAGTAGTGTACACAGTAGTGTACACAACAGTGCACACTATAGTCCACTCTATAGTTCACCAAAAAACTATAGAGTGACTCTATAGAGTACTCAATCAAAAACTCAATATAATATTTTCAACTGGGAAATAGCGTCATCAACTTGCGGCGGTGCCAAATAGAAAATTGTATTTTATGTGCGCACACAAATTTTGATAAATTAGTGGAGGAACGTTAATTTCTAGCCTAAAACAAATTACAATGCATTATTTTTTATGAAATTACTATCTTGTTGTATAAAAAGTCAAATTTAAAAAAAACCGAATACAAATAGCTTTACTATTTTTAAAACGCAATTGAAATTCGTTTTATATGGAACTTTAATATTGAAATATTATACAAAAAAATGTTGAACTCATAAAACCATTTACAAAAAAAACTACTAAATATGAATGCGATTGCAAAAACCGTGTACGTTACTTTCATTATTTATATGTATAATTTAAGTTAATTTATTGATGATACGGCCGAGAATTAGAAATTCTTCTGAAACGGAATTTGTAGTGAGTAGCAGCAATCCAGGAAACCAACTTATCGTATTTCCAAGCGGATGTACGAAAGTGGTATATCTATATGTAAGCCTGGTCCATATTCTTCAAAATGGATGTTACTCCTCAGAAATTTCCTTTATGCTATATAAGAGGACAACTAGTGTTTTCTAAAGCTGACCAAAACCACGATAATGTGGAAAGATGTCCACTGCATCAGGGGAAAGGTTAAAGTAACTTACAGATCAATCCTTCTGTTTGCTTAATCTAATCCAATTTCTTGTTGGCAGATATTCCTGCAATGCCATACACTCCACATGACTATAACGTATCAGTATATGTTTTTTATACGCATGTACTGTATGTTATTCTACAATTAATTCTCGTACCAACATTAAGTTCAGTTAATTGCTATTCAATTAATAAGTCAGTAGCTCAGTTGGTAGAACTGATTGTTCGCTAAGTAAAAGTCAGGAGTTTGTTTCAGCTACCCATCATCCTTTTTTTCGTGCCAATTCTGCTTAAAACCCACGTAGTTCTACTATGTCCGCACTACTGGTTGCATAATTCTTACTTAAATACCTTAAAAACAATTAGAACAAAAAAACTTAAACAAAACAGAAACAGTATTGTAAAACAATGTTGTAAATAGACTGGCATTTTGTGTCAAAACGAGCATGTTAACAGTATTGGAAATTATGCTGTGCGACATTATAATCCCAGTACTGTAACAGTATAACCGTGTTACATGGGCCAGAGCACAGTAAAAAAAAATGATAAAAACCCTACTTAACCCTTTCACTGCCAAGGCGAAACGCCCTTACAGGGCCCAAACTGCCGAAGCTTTTTCACCCTTTTCGCCCTGAGCCAGTTATAACCATGAAAAAACATACAAAAATATTACCAAGGTCATTGCCGTTGGCCGAAACAAGAGAGGGAGTTTCACTTTATTGAATGGAAGTTTTAAATAGCTGAAAAATCAATTAGGGTTACATGTTTTTGCTTTGGCGGGAAAAGGGCTCGTAAGTGTGGTGCATCACCGGTGATACACTTGGCAGTCAACGGTTGGGCGGTCGTGTATCACCCGTGATGCACTTGGCAGTGAAAGGGTTAAGGCAATTTTTCTAGAACTTTGCAACTAAATTGATTAATTTTTCCACTTAATTCTTGATTAGATTCACAGTTTGATTAATTTAAATTATTGAAAGAGAGAGCATTTTGCTACTTGTGATGAATTCCATGAAACTTTTTTAAATCGTCCATTTCCCTTATCATTGGCATGATAAACCTTGCTTGAAATCCGTTCAATGTGCAAGCGAAGTTCTTTTATCGTAATCCTTTAAGAATAATTTTGGTTTAACTAATTGAACAAAAACGTAGAACATCCAGTGGGAAACTAGCACGAGGAAAATTGTATTGCTTCAATTGGCACGGCCGGCATATTCAGGTTATTTTCTTTGACTTGCTTTGGCGAAACGGGTCAAATGGAGGGAATATGTTGCTATCAGCAATGTGTATTAATTGCCTACTGTCAAAGAAAAAAGCGCGGTAATAGCAAAACTAGGCAACAATAATAAGAAAATTCTATTACTTGGTTTAAAATGAAATACTAGAAATAGGAGTGAGAGAATATCCTAATAGGCATAAATTATCGAATTACATGTTTTGGGGCATAGGTAGTGTTAAACATTAATCAGAATCTGATGAAACGGGGCTGTTAGCCGGCGCAAATGGTTGACGATTGCAATTAATCCCGAGGGGTTCAACATTTTTTAGCTCCGTTTGGCGTTGTGACCATTTGTTAACACCTGCCTCTGGTGGATCCATAAGAATCTTGTGTTGGCTTATTTGGCGAAGAGTTCCTGGAGTTCTTTCTTGAAGGGAATCAATAGGTTCAGAGATATTGCTTTCCATGTCTGATACATACGGAGTACGGACGCTATCAATTCCCACCTGGTGACTACTAATCGTGACATCGAATTTAAATGCTCGCAGAAAGTCCAACCCGAGCAAAATTTCAGCCCCCATGTTTAGTACCATCATTTCTCCCACGACATGGGTTTCAGCTATGGAAACCATTACTTCCACTAATCCAAGGGGAATTAACACTTGCTGAGCAATTGGTTCAATATAATTGCCAATACGGTAATTGTGCACACGCAATCTCAGTGTTTGGCATAGCTCTGGTGATATGGCAGAGTCAAGCCAAGATGTGGCTAAAGTGGCTGTTGCTTTTTGCTGGTTACACAACACAGGGAAGGTCAAGCCCCTACTCCCTTTTTTAGTGCGTAGGTCTCTGCGCTGTACAATTCTTACAGTAAAATTATTCATTTGTAGTAACCTATGCTCGAATTTTTGGAAAGGTTAAAATGATTGGTACTTACAGTACTACCAAAACACACACACCTTTAAACGGAGCAAGAAAGGAGGAGACTGTTGTGCGCTACGAAAACAAAAGCTTCCCTTTGTTCTTCATTTGATTTGTAAACACCATAACAAGAACTCTCAAATGGGTGACATTGGAGATCGATTCATTACATATTCTAGCAAGTTCAGCATTATATAGCGATGTGCATTATATTGCACAGTAGAAAATATCCTTTTCAATACCACCCACTCGAACAGTTACTGGGTTTACGCACTTCCATTGGTCTATTTTACTTTAACTAAATGATCGATCACTTACTAGTACCTCAATTTAAAATCATTCCAGCAACCAAGCTAAACCCTCTTTAGCAACACCACCCACATAAAGCAGCTAGGACTTTAGCGGTTCTTCTAGTTGTTTTAAACTAACACACCTATTTCCCCTTACGTGGAAACGGATTCAGAAAAATTCCATTTTATAACCACCCACAAAAAAATAGCCCCTATTTCGCTTGATATGTAAAAGGAATACGGAAAACCCCCTTTAGCAACCACCCACAAAAATAGCAGCTAGGCCCTTTTGGTTCTCTTGTTTGTAGCTACTACAAAGTCTGGATCAGTCTTTTCAGACCGTTTCCTCTTAGACTTCCTTGTCTGATCTCCAACTTTGTTTTGCAGATCAACTTCGGTGTCCACAATCTTCTTATTTGGGCTACCACCGCTGACAAGTCCTTCGTCATCAACCATAGAAAGTCCCTTTTGCATGCTAATTATTTTGGATACAGTAATCTCGCAGGTTTCGTACTTAGACAATATTCCATCTTACTTTTCCTTGTCATCTGTAAACAAGAAATAATTCATAATTTGTTCCTAAACTTTCTGGCTTTTTTTCATCTAGGCTATTACTTGACAGCAATAATATTGTGCAATTGAAATTTCTTTCATTTTTGGCCTTACCCCTAAGAATGCCGACTTTCCATTCTCTTACGTAGTCTAAAATAGGGTCTTTTTTCGTCTTTTGAATCTTCTCCGTAGCTACCACTCTAACATCCTTGTCGCATGTTATCTGAATCAGTGCAAATTTTTTGTTGGCAGGACTGTCCTGTTCCATTTTTCAAACAATCTTTTTCTATTTGGTTGAAGAGTAATGGCCGGACTCATCTGCATTGAGCAGCATGGAAGCATGGACGAACAACGGAAATGACGAAATGTTAAAGTGGAGGTGTAGGTATGTGCGTGTGTGTGTACTGCGTAGTCAGAGTCCCCTGGTGGGCCACGCTGTTTTTGGCTGCATCAACAAATGATGCACAGTGCAAAGCTTACAGATGGTCTTGCTATATCGTAATAGATTACTAATGCTCTTTAAATTTAGATTATAATATTTTTCATTTTTTATGTTTTATTATAATATTCAACGATTTCAGCATTTTGATTAAAGGAAAATGAAAATTTGCAACAATGGCTGAAACTACCACATATGCGCCCACCGCTTGATTTGAAAACCAGAATGTGATATATCTGTTCTACTAGTAAGACGCCAGACAGTTATTCGGTAGAGACACTTTTCAGTTTACTTTCCGTACGCTCACTTCTTCACTTTTTCATGTGTTTTTACTCACCACTACGTACTATTGATTGATTTTAATAAGCTTGCCTTAAACGTGTATGTGTAGTGTTACAATATGAAGTTAAATGACAAATAAACAGGAGAATAAAAGAAAATAAAACCAACCCGTCGTTTTTATTTTGTTTTATTACTCGTCATCGTAAAATTATTAAAAAAGATTTTTAATCGGAGTACAAACTAGCATGTAGCGGCTACCGCGCGATTTTACCCATTCCTCTATCGTTACCAAAATATAACGACATATGGATAGGTGGAATATGTGTACGATGTACTGGATATGTGGGTAACAATGGAATTGTGGAATAGTTTGATTTAGTTTTATCCGTTGTGTCCGACGACTCCAATTAAGATTTGATGGCCGCAGAGAAGAGGCTTCCCCTTTCTTATGTTACCCCCTTTTCTGACTCCCCCGTAATCATCCCCCCATTTTTTCAGTACTCATCCCGATGTCGTGCTTTACAGCTGGCAACTGTATTGCCCTTCAATTTCCGTGTTCGTTTATAGAACAAACTAAATACAAGTTTTTGGTTTTCAATCTTTTCCAATTCTTAAACATTTGGCGGTAAATTGCGTGCCGCACATTTTGGTGCATCGACCTTGCATTCGAACCGAATGCCTTGGTTGCCTTGCAACCGAACCGTCATCTTGGTTTGTAATTTTGAGTCCAAAACTTAACTCGTGAGAAAAATTGTCGTTCGTTTTCTTACTTTTCTGTTCTTTTTTTCAATCTCGATTCACACACCCAACGTGTGAGGTAAATTGTCCACGAGTTTAGTCCTATACCTTTCATCCGTTTAATTGATGACAATCGATAGGTTACTTGTTTAGTGTAAACTTTTACCAGTAATTTATTGATTTTCGCTGATCACGAGGTGACGGACTCACGTGGCACCCCATCGTTTGACGCCAGTGCGAAGCAGTCTAGAACGTTTGCTCCATCCACCGTTTGTCGCATTGCTTAACGTCAATTTCTTTTTACTTTTATTTGGCAGTTGACTTTTTTCTTAAATCGGTCAACTCGCTTCGAAACTGCCGCGCCGTAACAACAGCAAGATTAGCCGAGCCATTCAGGCGGCCCAACACGAGGAGAGACGGCTACGGCAGAGGCTTGAGCGTCAACAACAACTCCGAGCTGAAGAAGAAGGACGTCGCGAGGATAATCAAGACCAACACCGATTTCGTGACGCCATCGCTGAAGCTCATCGACACCTCGCCGAGCTACAAGCTCAGCGAGCCAACCAGTTGCTGTTGCAGAATCCAGCCGAACAACCCGAACATCTCGAACAAAACCAAGGACAACACCAACAAGTCCACGACGACGTCGCACCTGCTGAGCTTGAGCCCGCTGCTCCTCAAGAGCAACCCGAAGATCAATTTGAGTTGCAGATTGAGGTCGATCCAGTCGAGTTTCCAGAAGCTCAGCAACGTGATTAGGCTCTTGGGTATCCTCGCCTATTGTACCAAGTCACCAACTACGCAAAGCATTCAAATAGTCCTAAAGTGTATAGTCCTAGACCTAGGTCGGTTGGGCTTATACTTGGTTGGTCTTTTGCTTGCCGGACGTAGCAACGTGTAATAAAATTGGCAGATTAGTCCTAGATTGCATAGTCCTAAGCCCTCAAGGCTGGTTGGTCTGGCAGTTGGTTGGTCTTTCGTCTTTTTTTTATTACTTTTTTTCCTCGTTCTGCGTTTCTGAAATAAAAGCTGTCGATTAGTCCTAGATTGTATAGTCCTAAGCCAAGGCTGGTTGGTCTTACAGTTGGTTGGTCTTTCGCATTTTCTTTTATTTCATTATTTCATTTATTTTCTCACATCGATTCGCATCTTCGAAATGGATGATGCCAGGTTTCCTAGTCGGAATGCCGACAATCAGACAGAGTATACGGATGAATTCCCTCCGTTATTCCAAGACCGAGCAAACAAAAGAGCGAGAACTACCGAAAAGGCTCGCCACACTAGGCTACTTACTAAAATAGAAAAACAAATGGAAGAAGTTGGTAGCCGAACGGAGCTGAATTACATGAGGAGAGACCTGTCCAATCAACTTGAAGAATGCATCAAGGCCCATAATATTTATCGGTCTTCTCCGACGATGCGATACATCCCCGATGACGACTGGGTTGCTGAATTAGAGAGAAAGACAGCCCTTTGGTATGGACGAATCGACGAATACAATCTGTTACTTCAGTGAGCGTCACGCCCACCGTAGAAGGCAATAACGCTCCTCCGCAATCCGTTGTAGGCAGCCATAACTCGTCGACAGACAGTATACCTCTTTTGTTTTTCGACCAGCCAAATAATCGTCCAACCATCGAGCTGTCACATCACCAGCCTCGTCACAACTCGTCCATTCGTACTTCAACTAGCCTATTGAGCGATTCTGTCTCGAAGAAATCTTTATCTAAGGATTTAGCCCTTGGCCTCGATCAAGAAAGAAGAGCTCGACAAGAACTACAGAAACAATTAGACGACCTTTGCGAGAGTCTGCTGGCGACAAATGGTGACAAAGTTAACGCCGAGTTAGCCAGAGATAAAGCCATTCAAGATGTTCTCAATGAAAATCAACGTCTTCAAGAATTGCTTCGCGATCGTAATACGGCTTTGCAAAATGAAAAACGAGATCGTACCGAAGCTCAAAAGACATTTCTGTTAGAGCTACAAAAACAACAGCGAGCCCTAGATGAAGAAAAATTTGCTCGCCAAACCGACAAACATCAATATAATCGTGAGCTTGAATCTAGAATTGCTGAACTCACGGTGACTTTAGAAAAAAAGCTCGAAGCTCAACAAGCTGAGCTGGAAACTACACGTTTCGACGACGACAAAAAAGCAAAGACACCGGTGCCAAGTCCAAATATCATTTCGCCGGAGCCTCAATCAACCTTTATGGCCAAAATGATTTCGATGATGATCAAGACGAGAGAGAATCGGCCAAACCTCCATCTTACAAACCAAATGATTGGGCTTCTTTCGATGACAAGTTGGAATCAAAACCGGAAAAACGCGTTATTAGCTCAACGAGCTGGTCGCGTAAACCAGACAGCAGTAAAGATGCGGATGAACGAGATCGGCCATCACCCAACAACTCTTTTTCGGTGTTTAGGCTACCGAAGTTAGATCTTAAGCCTTTTGATGGAGATTCTAAGAACTGGGCAGATTTCATCGCCATCTTCAAGGACCTAGTCCACAACAACTCTTCAATATCTACGACACAGAAGATGGCAGTTCTCAAGCAGTGTTTAACCCAGGAAATTCGAGATGGACTCGGTGATTCGCTTAGTAGTCCAGCTTTGTATGAAAAGGCACTTCTAGAAACGTATGGCCACCAGCGACTCGTTTCAAAATCTCACATCCAATCTTTAATCAATCTTCCGAAAGTAAACATCAACGATTACAAATCGCTGTTGAAAGCCTCTCAACAAATCAACGGTTCCGTAGCCTCCCTCAAGAATGGTGGCTACCACGACGAGCTTCATTCCCTCACACTTATGGAGCTGATTCATTCAAAGTTGCCCCCCGACATACAAAGCAGATGGGGGAAGAAGTTGAGCAAGAGTAACAGCTGCTTAAATCTTCAAGACTTCGCTGATTGGCTGCACTCCGTTGTTAAGGGTGAAATGCTGGTGAAGCATTGCCAAATCAAGATTGGAGGGGATCAACAACCGAAACAAAAACAAGATCAGAAACAGGACCGGCAGAAGGAATCTAAGACAAATTCGCCGAATGTAAACCACATGAATCTCCCGGCCCAGGAACCAGCTAGCGATGGGAAAGCACCGCAAGAAAAAAAGACTTCCGATAACAAACCGAAGAAGCTCACGTGCCTACTATGCAAAGAGGATCACCGCCTTGCTCAGTGCAAATTGTTCTGCGCAAAACCCATCGAAGAGAGAGCTCTTTTCATCAGGAGTTGTGGTTGCTGCATCAGGTGCCTTAGTAAAGGTCACATGGCTAAGGAGTGCTCGAGCAAGAAGAAATGTGAGGTCAAAGACTGCAACAATCGCCATCATACTTTACTCCACGGCGCACCTCGCATTTTCTCGCCTGCTCAAGACTCCGGAACTCCACCACAAGAAAAACAACAAGCAAATCCGCCTTGTGACGATCCAGATAAGAAGCACGTTGCCACTCATTCGATCGATGGAGATGACACCACAACACTGTTGCAAGTGGTACCTGTCACTGTTGAATCAAACGGCAAGAGAGTTGATACTTTTGCGCTGTTGGATCAGGGCAGTGAAGCTTCTCTAATTCTTCAAAATTTAACCAATCATCTCAAACTGGAAGGACCGACTGAGACCAGAAGACTTGGTACTTTCCATGGAGATGATCCCGAGCTTAAGATAAAGCGAGTCAGCTTTAGTATTTTGCCTCGAAATCGAAGTCGATCCTTCGCAGTCAAGAACGCCTTCTCCGTTCCGAAGTTGAATGTCACTAGTCGCCGAATCAACTGGCCAGCAATTAAACATCAGTGGAAACATGTAGCAGATTTGGAGCTGCCCTACGTCGATTCCAGCAAGGTGACTCTTCTGCTTGGCCGGGACGTCATGCGTGTTCACGACGTGCTAGACGTTCGAATGCCGCCGGACGGAATAGAAGCCCCGGATGGTCTGCAGACTCATTTTGGATGGTGTTTAACGGGTCCGGTGCCGACATCAATGCTTTTAAATCATGATGGATCACCAGAGACTATTCTGAACGTCTCTCGAAACTCCATTTTCCAACAATTGAACGACGCCGTCATGCAGTTTTGGCTTACCGACTCGTTCGGTGTTCGTTGTTTTCCATATCCTCCAATGAGTAACGAAGACAAGAAGGCTCTACGAATCCTGAAGGACACTATTCGCCATACCGGAGAGCGTTATGAAGTTGGATTGATGTTACGCTGTGAGAATCCACAGCTACCGAATAATCTTGAAGTCGCGCTTAGACATTTTCATTCGCTCGAGCGACGCTTTAAAAAGGATCCTGTTTACGCTCAAAACTACTGTCGAGTCGTCGAAGAATACATCTCTCTTGGCCATGCAGTCGAAACCTCGTCTTCTCCTGTTCCTGCCGGCCTGGAATGGATATTGCCACATCATGGAGTGGTATCGCCTACCAAACCTGGAAAGGTGAGAGTTGTCTTCAACCCGTCGGCTCGACACAGAGGAACATCTCTAAACGATCAGCTGTATAAAGGTCCCGATCTTCTGACTCCTTTGATCGGCGTCTTTCTCCGCTTCCGTAAGCTGCCAATCCCGATTTCCGGTGACATTGAGAAAATGTATCATCAGGTCCGCGTTCCCGCGAATCAGCAGTCTCTTCTTCGGTTTGTGTGGAGAAAGCGAGGCAGTACGGAGCCGCCCAAGATGTACCAAATGACAGTACACATCTTCGGCGCTGTATCGTCACCAACGAGTTGCATGTTTGCTCTCAGACGGACAGCAGAAGATTTCGGCCATCTTTATCCACATGTAGTCGACAAAGTGTTGAACAACATCTACGTCGACAATTATTTAGATTCAGCAGAGACAGAAGAGGAAGCTATCAATCTACGCCGTGATGTTTCGTCCCTTTTGAAGCTGGGCGGATTCAACATGGTTCAATGGCTTTCTTCATCCCGTCCAGTGTTGGCATCCGTCGAGCAAGGTGAGCGCGCCCGTTTATTGGATTTGGATGTTGAGCAGCTTCCAGTTGAGCGCACTCTCGGTATGCTCTGGGATTGCCAGGACGACAAATTCATTTTTAAATCTTCAACTCAACCAGACATCCAGACGAAGCGCGAGGTTCTTAGAGAGATATCGTCTATCTACGATCCATTGGGTTTTCTTTCCCCAGTGGTGATGACGGCCAAAATCCTAATGCAAGACATTTGGCGTTGCGGAGCCGATTGGGACGATACGTTGCCCCCTCGTCTCTTAGAAACTTGGAAAGCATGGGCGTCCAGTCTCTCCATCATCTCATCTATCAAAATTCCTCGCTGCTTTCGAAAACAAGTGACACCGATAGACTACGAGTTGCACGTTTTCACTGATGCCTCCGAAGCCGGTTTTGGTTTCTGTGTCTACATTCGTGCCGACTACGGCGAAGACAGTTTCGCTCTCAATCTCATTTTAGCGAAGGCTCGCGTATCTCCATTGCGTCAACTTTCTATTCCTCGATTGGAGCTACAAGGAGCCGTTCTTGGTGCGAGATTGTGCTCTACTGTTGTCAAGGAGCTCGGAGCTATAGCGTCCAACGTAGTCTACTGGTGCGATTCGCAGACGGTGCTTCAGTGGATCCATTCCAAGACTTGCAAGTACCATGCCTTCGTCGCACACCGGATTACCGAAATTTCTGATACGAGCAAAGCAAACCAGTGGCGTCATGTACCCGGCGAACTCAATCCTGCTGACGACTGTTCCAGAGGGATTCCCACAACCCACCTTACATCTCAACATCTGTGGTTTCGTGGACCCGATTTTCTACTTATGCCAGAGGCGCATTGGCCGTCGCTTGCTGACATCGCTGAGCCCTCATCAGATGATCCAGAAGTCGTTCCGGCGAGATGGGTTGGCTCTGTACGGATAGTCGAGCCTCATCGTATCTACCCGCTTGTCCAGAAATCATCTAACATTCTTTCAGTCAAACGAAAAGTAGCGTGGCTGCTACGCTTCCTTACGAACTATGACCTATCAAGAAAAAATCTTCCGCGAGTTGGAGAGAAGTGGCTACTACCGGTTGAAATTCGTGATGCTTCGAATTTGATCATTAAGGTCGATCAAGCTCATCATTTTCCCGTGGAACTGGAATATCTACGAAGAAAGAAACCCGTTCCGGCTATCTCGAAATTGGCTGCTCTCACTCCCACTCTCGACGCTGCGGGAGTCTTACGGGTCGGCGGAAAACTTCAGCATGCCCCCCTTCCGGAGTATGCGAAGCATCCCGTCATCCTTTCTTCTGACAGTCAACTAGCAACAATGGTTATACGAGAAATTCACGAGCGCATGGGGCACTCATCGACCGAACGGACTCTTTACGAATTACGACTACAGTATCATGTCCTGCAGCCTCGTGCCTCAATTCAACATGTTATCCGAAATTGCTTTTCTTGCAAGCGTCGGGATAGCAAGCCGGACCCGCCTTTAATGGGTCCTCTCCCAGCTAGCCGTCTTCAATCTCATCTCCCTGTATTTTCCAACGTCGGGATAGACTTTTTTGGACCGTTTACTTTAACAATATTCCGTCGAAAAGTCAAGCGATACGGCGTCATGTTCACTTGCCTCGATTGTCGCGCTGTGCATCTAGAAGTCGCTCATTCGATGGACTTGGACTCTTTCATGATGTCATTCTCCCGCTTCGTTGATCTGCGTGGTTTGCCTCGTGTTTGCTACAGCGACAATGGCACGAACCTTGTCGCAGGAGAACAAGAGATTGCTGACGCCATGGCTGGATGGAATCGTGAGGTGTTGGCGACCAAGATGGCGAATCAAGACGTGGAGTGGCGTTTTAGTCCCCCTGCCTCCCCCCATTTTGGAGGAAGTTGGGAGCGTCTCATCAAATCCGCCAAGTCAGCACTTCGCAGTATCCTTAACGAGAGAACACTGACGGACGAGATCCTTCTCACCGCTATGTCAGGTGCAGCGGCTCTGCTCAACGCCCGGCCATTGACTTACTTCAGTGTGAATCCTCGAGATCCCCAACCCCTAACCCCGAATCATTTTTTGACAGGACGAGCTAATCCGCGCCTTCGTGTCGACGACGCTGAACAATTCGGCGGACTAACCAAGAAGAGGTGGTTGGACGCGCAAGCCATAATTACTCACTTCTGGAATCGTTGGCTAAAGAAGTATATTCCCAACCTGATCGAGAGAAGAAAGTGGCTGCGTCCTAGACGCAACCTGCAGCTCAATGACATCGTCCTTGTCATCATGCCGAACACTAAACGCGGGGAGTGGCCTGTTGGTCGTGTCGTTCGTGTCATTACTGGCCAGGATGTAGTCGTCCGCTCCGCAGAAGTCAGAGTCATTCGAGCTCTTCCCGGATGACAAGGAAGAAAGGATCCGGCGGACGTCAAAACCAAAACATCGACGTTTGTACGATCTGTGCACAAACTATGCCTTCTGGAAGCGGATGACGAAGGTGTTTCCAGCGATGGAAACAGGGCCGGCTGTGTGTCCGACGACTCCAATTAAGATTTGATGGCCGCAGAGAAGAGGCTTCCCCTTTCTTATGTTACCCCCTTTTCTGACTCCCCCGTAATCATCCCCCCATTTTTTCAGTACTCATCCCGATGTCGTGCTTTACAGCTGGCAACTGTATTGCCCTTCAATTTCCGTGTTCGTTTATAGAACAAACTAAATACAAGTTTTTGGTTTTCAATCTTTTCCAATTCTTAAACATTTGGCGGTAAATTGCGTGCCGCACATCCGTTATATGATAATTCATTGAATTAAATTATATATGCCCTGTGCCAATTAACAAAAAATTGTGTGGAAACCGGAAAGATGCAAAAAAGCGCCGTTATGTGTGTTTGCGCGCTACGAGGTATAGTGCTGCCTTTGTCAGTCTCTTACTTTTTTACGTTTCTTTGAAGCATAAGTGGGAAGTATAACCAGCCAACAAAGCGTGTGATGGACTTGTACGTGCCGTTTAGTTACATATACAGCTATTTTTGAGTGCTTTATATGTGCTAGACATCGATGTATTTAGGAGTATAAGAGTGCCAGCACATATTGGACAACACAACATTATTCTTACCTGAGCAGTAGGTATAATAAGTGATTTACGTATTGCCATACACTTCTAGTGTACGCAAGGAAAAAGAAAGATCGTCGGGAAACATCTCAACACTTGAGCCAGGTGAAAATTGAATAGTTTTTCATTCCATTTACCCAGTTTTGAAATTATCATTAATATTTTAATGTAATATGTCTAAACTAGTCGACCCACTCATCTTCGTTGAGGAAATATTAATTTCACATACAGTAGGCTGTAGCTCTTATTGAAGAATTATCAGATGGGGTAATAATTTGTTTGTAAAAAAAAATCGCTGAGACGATTATATGCTATTACTGATATGTTTTAAAATTTAAACTTTAATTTAAATGTTTATGTCCAAAATTGGTAACTTTAGACTATATTCAATAAATCAAAATTGGAACCGAATTTGATAATATTTTTCTGACAATTTATGGGTCTAATTTTTTACTGGTCCGCTTTTCTCAAACACAGAAACAGATATTTTTCCAGGCCGAATAGTGGTTTAGCAACAAACGCTTAGAGATTTTTTAAGAAATTGTTCTTGAAGGCTATTACTATGATACTAATAGTTTAGAAGCTGCGATTACGTATTCTTAGTTCCGAGACACATTAGCTGGTAATTAGCATCGTTATTTCTTATATTGCTATACAGATATTATGCCAGTGAAGATTTTTTTATTAGGCTTACTTCTTAATCGTGAGGGTAGGCTATAGGCTAAAAAACAGGGAGTTGATGGAAATGATGCCTAACGAACGAAACTCGATGGTCAGTGGTAGTTACCAGAAATTATACAACTAAAACTGTGGACTTACATATACTGACCCATTTGACAGTTTCTGAAAATTGGCAATAGTCTTCCTCTTTTACCTTTTTACTCAAAAAACTGAAGCATTTTTAATTTAGCACCCATTCACTCACTCTTTTAATTATGCGGAAGGACCTCACTATATGGCCACGAATAGTCAAGTTTCCTATAACTTGATTTGCATATAATATTTCTACACATGCTCGCAATAACGGTTATCTCGCTATTAATATCAATAATAAAAGTTTTATTTCCCAGTATAGTTATAAATATGGCAGGGGAGAAAAATGTATGGCCTAGTGCTCTAAATAAAGGGGGTTTGGTAGCAAAGTCATACCGAAAAATGGGTATTTGCTATTACTGTTTATACCGATAGGCAATACCGTATAAAATGAGCACGTTGGCCTATGCATACTGGCCTAAAGCATAAATAATCGTAGGTATGAGTATGAGTTGAGATAATATTTTAACAAAAATATATTACGAAGTGTGGTCAATTGTTTAGAGTGTTGGAGTTGAAATTTTGACAAAAAATTTGAGGTTTTATGTCCGATTCTCTATTCCGGGAATTATTTTCATCTAATTTTTTAAAATCTTTCGCTTCACGTTGCTACAGAAAATCAAGACATATCTTTGGTTCTATTAACGAACTGAACTTTGATGAAAAATCTTTCTACTTGACACTGAGTACCTTATGGCACGGAATCTCTAAGCCGGACCCAAAATCTTTCCTGCTGCCGTTCGTGCAAGATGCCGAACAGCTTTACGATGAAGGTTTTTTGTGGAAAGACGCTGGCGGAGTTGTAAGAAAATCAAGAGTCATGTTTTTATTATGTACCGCTGATGCCCCTGCGCGAGCTATGTTGACCAATATGACAATACAATGGTGATCATGGGTGTGGTCTGTGCATAAACCCTGGAGTTCAAGCTCGAAAGGGATATGGAACTCACCACGTTTATGCAAATGAATCGTTCCCATTAAGAGACAACAAGTCAATTATCCAACAAGCCTCTCTTGCTGCCCAGTCTGGAATTCCAGTACTTGGAGTAAAGAGACCTACGCAGCTTAGTCTAATCCCTCACTTTGATCTTTCAAAAGCTTTCGTCCCTGACTATATGCATTGTGTTTTACTTGGAATTGTACGTCAATTTATAACTATGTGGAAATCTAACATCACATCCCCATATTATATCAGTAACTTTGAGGAATGCGTTGATAAAATTTTGTTAAAAGTTTGCCCAACAGACGAGATTTTGCGCATTTATAGGTCGACGGCTAAGTATGGGAAAGATTGGAAAGCTAGTGAACTGAGAAATTTCCTACTTTTTTACTCCCCTATTGTATTATACGAACTCCTTTCCAAACCCTATTACACGCACTGGATGCTACTAGTAAAATCTTTTTGGCTGCTGTTGGGGGAAAATGTTTCAAGTGAAAATATTCTAATTTCTAGTCGCCTTCTTGATGAATTTGTTTCACAAACGAAAGAGTTGTATGGTTTGAAAAACATGTCTTACAACGTACACTTGTTAACTCATGTATCGGATTGTGTACGGGACTGGGGTTCTCCGTGGGCTTACTCGGCGTTCATTTTTGAAAATATATGTCAATAAAACAACAGTTTCATGGGTCAAAACATATTACAAAGCAAATGTTTCACAATTTTATTGCAAGAGGAAAAATGAGAATGTTCTCTCGTTATTACATTCCAAATAGCACTGATGCAGTAATTAATTTGTACAATCGTTTGGACAGCCCACTACCTGCATATGATAGTAATGTAGTAGTAACTCGTCTTTTTGGAGAGGAAGAAATTGTAAACATTTATGATCGTATTTTGGGAGCGATTGAGTTGGCGATAAACAGTCAACTAAATCGTCCTTGTTATATCTTCTTTTTATAGAATGAAGCTAAATGGTCGAACTTATTCAACTGCAAAATATTACGAAGGATTTAAACGAAACAATTCAGTTGTGCAGCTCGTTACTGATGACATCTATACCATTGTAAATATAATAAAGGTAAACAGAGAGTGCGTTTGTCAGGGCAAACATCTAAGCTGCCAAATTCCATTTCGTTCATTATTTTCTAACGGTAAAATTTTCTTTATTGGCAACAAAATCAATGTATTTTCGCCAAGCGTGTCAGGCTCTATCGTTCGTGAAACATATTTTGATGGGAGAGATATCATAGGCTTCATGAAAAAAATAGACTCGAGATCAAATTTTTACATTATTTCGGCTTTTCCCCCCTATAATGTAAAGCACAAAGCAATTGTAATTGAAGACGAAAAAAAGAATAAGTTTTGTATCATTAACAAAATAAGGTTTGAACTGGACTGATTCAATCATTCAAATTCTTCTTAACCAATTTATTGAGATCTTTTTCTGATACGTGTATATGTAATACCTCCATTCTGTAGCTCATCTCTGATGACTCCCTCAAGTTAGCGCCAGACGACTGCAGCCCTAGTACCCAGTAAGGTTGTGGCTATACCGACGGCCGTCGGCAGACGGCTTTGAAGGTCGAACCATGCCGGGCAAACACTGAAAGTCTTACTGGGGTCTCTGGGGCTTGCCTTACTTGAAGCGACTAATCAGGCCCAGTTTCCCACATAATATGCTTGTGTCTTATTTGATAAAATAATCCTGGAAAACTACGCAATAAACTTGGTAAAACAATTGAATTGCATCGCGTATTCCGTATGCGTATTGAACTCAGCTGAGTCTGCACAGTATATATTTGGTAGCATATATATATAGTGTGATCTATTGTAAACTATTGAGTACTTAGTAGTAAACAACTGATTACACTTTATAATATAATATTACTGTAGTGTACACAATTGCATGCACAGTTGAACTCACAGTTGCAATCAACTCTGTCATAAAGTGTTCACAGTTGTGTACTATATATCTCAATAGTGCACACAGTTGCATACCCTTCTGAAAACTCATCACTATATAGTGTGCACAGTTGAATACTATAGTATTAACTGTTGCATACTATATAATACACTGTTGTAAACAATTGCATTCTATAGAATTCTCAGTTGAATTCAGCTGCAGATTTTCAGCTGGGAAAAGGTCATTCTTTTTATAATCTAAGAAAAAAATAGAAACTTTTTGCCATTAAAAATTCTTCGTCGAGTCTTTTTGACCCACTCCGTGTGTAGCATAAAAATACCCGCAGCGACCAGATTTTAGCTGCCCGTATTACATATAAGTAGTAAAGGGTTGAGTCAGTAACTGATGTGCACTTTTTCGATGAATTTTGACAAATAAAACGAAGAAAACTATTGATCAAGGTTTGAAAAGGTCATTCATTTTAGAATCTGAGACAAAAATAGAGTATTTTTGAACCACTCCGTGTGAAGCATAAAAATACCCGTAGCGACCAGATTTCAGCTGCCCGTACTACATAAAAGTAGTGTAGGGTTGAGTCAGTAACTGATGTGCACTTTTTCGATGAATTTTGACAAATAAACCGAATAAACTATTGATCAAGGTTTGAAAAGGTCATTCTTTTGAGAATCTGAGACAAAAAAAGAGTCTTTTTGACCCACTCCGTGTGTAGCATAAAAATACCCGCAGCGACCAGATTTTAGCTGCCCGTACTACATAAAAGTAGTCGAGGGTTGAGTCAGTAACTGATGTGCACTTTTTCGGTGAATTTTGACAAAAAAACCGAAGAAAACTATTGATCAAGGTTTGAAAAGGTCATTCTTTTTAGAATCTAAGACAAAAATAGAGTCTTTTTGCCATTAAAAATTGTTTTGGGAAGATTTAATGAGAAAATTAGCTCGCGGACGGCATTTCACTCCTTGTGAAGCATAAGAATACCCACAGCGACCAGATTTTAGCTGCCCGTACAACATAAAAGTAGTCGAAGGTTGAGTCAGTAACTGATGTGCACTTTTTCGGTGAATTTTGACAAATAAACCGAAGGTAACTATTGATCAAGGTTTGAAAAGGTCATTCTTTTTAGAATCTAAGACAAAAATAGAGTCTTTTTGCCATTAAAAATAGTTTTGGGAAGATTTAATGAGAAAACTAGCTCGCGGACGGCATTTCACTCCTTGTGAAGCATAAAAATACCCACAGCGACCAGATTTTAGCTGCCCGTACTACATAAAAGTAGTCGAGGGTTGAGTCAGTCACTGATGTGAACTTTCTCCGTGAATTTTGACAAATAAACCGAAGTAAACTATTGATCAAGGTGTGAAAAGGTCAATCTTTTTAGAATCTAAGACAAAAATAGAGTCTTTTAGACCATTTGTGAAGCATAAAAATACCCACAGCGAAATGGTTTTGGACAGACTGATGTGAACTTTCTCCGTGAATTTTGACAAATAAAGAAGTAAACTATTGATGCTTGGAAAAAGTCATTCTTTTTTCTAAGACAAAAATAGAGTCTTATTGACCCACTCCGTGTGAAGCATAAAAATACCCGCAGCAGCCAGATTTTAGCTGCCCGTACTACATAAAAGTAGTCGAGGGTTGAGTCAGTAACTGATGTGCACTTTCTCGGTGAATTTTGACAAAAAAACCGAAGAAAACTATTGATCAAGGTTTGAAAAGGTCATTCTTTTTAGAATCTAAGACAAAAATAGAGTCTTTTTGCCATTAAAAATAGTTTTGGGAAGATTTAATGAGAAAACTAGCTCGCGGACGGCATTTCACTCCTTGTGAAGCATAAAAATACCCACAGCGACCAGATTTTAGCTGCCCGTACTACATAAAAGTAGTCGAGGGTTGAGTCAGTAACTGATGTGCACTTTTTCGGTGAATTTTGACAAAAAAAACGAAGAAAACTATTGATAAAGGTTTGAAAAGGTCATTCTTTTTAGAATCTAAGACAAAAATAGAGTCTTTTAGCCATTAGAAATGGTTTTGGACAGATTTAATGAGAAAACTTGCTCGCGAACGGCATTTCACTCCTTGTGAAGCATAAAAATACCCTCACCGACCAGATTTTAGCTGCCCATACTACATAAAAGTAGTCGAGGGTTCAGTCAGTAACTGATGTGCACTTTCTCGGTGAATTTTGACAAAAAAACCGAAGAAAACTATTGATCAAGGTTTGAAAAGGTCATTCTTTTTAGAATCTAAGACAAAAATAGAGTCTTTTTGCCATTAAAAATAGTTTTGGGAAGATTTAATGAGAAAACTAGCTCGCGGACGGCATTTCACTCCTTGTGAAGCATAAAAATACCCATTAATGGGTTACTATATCTTAGCTACTTTAGCTAATGAGGCGTTACATTGTAACGGGATTTGGTTAGCGAGTAACCTTATATATACGGCCACGATTAGTGAATGCATTCGCTAACCAAACGAAATTAGCCAATACATTCGCTAACGGACTATTGGTTAGCTAATGCATTCGCTAACGAAAAACCGATTCGCCAATTCATTGGCTAACAAAAAAACTGATTCGCTAATTCATTCGCTGACAAAAACCCAATTCGCTAATTAATTTGCTAACGGATTTTAGAACCACATGTGTCGAGTGTTTCTGAGCGCTCCGAGATATTTAAACACTTCCTGAAACTTTTTTGATCAATAGTTCGAGAACCATAGCCAAAAACTTACACCCTATCGAAAGTATCAGATGAGTTTTAAGATTTTTTGTCTCTTTTTATATCGTTCTACTTGGTTGTAGTATAATTTCGTTAAATATTTTATAATAGAAACTAAATCGACCGAAAAACTGTTAACGGACGTTTTTCTGCACAAGAGATCAAAAACTGATGAAAATACACTGTATACACGCTAAAAAATATATTTTGTACAGGGGGTACCTTATAACATGGGAAATAATTTTTTCCATGCAAGAGGTAATATTTTGATGAAAATACACTGTATACACGCTAAAAAATATATTTTGTACAGGGGGTACCTTATAACATGGGAAATAATTTTTTCCGTGCAAGAGGTAATATTTTGATGAAAATACACTGTATACACGCTAAAAAATATATTTTGTACAGGGGGTACCTTATAACATGGGAAATAATTTTTTCCGTGCAAGAGGTAATATTTTGATGAAAATACACTGTATACACGCTAAAAAATATATTTTGTACAGGGGGTACCTTATAACATGGGAAATAATTTTTTCCGTGCAAGAGGTAATATTTTGATGAAAATACACTGTATACACGCTAAAAAATATATTTTGTACAGGGTAATATTTTGATGAAAATACACTGTATAACTAAAAAATATATACAGGGGGAAATAATTTTTTTCCGTGCAAGAGGTAATATTTTGATGAAAATACACTGTATACACGCTAAAAAATATATTTTGTACAGGGGGTACCTTATAACATGGGAAATAATTTTTTCTGCACAAGGGATCAAAATCTGATGAAAATACACTGTATACACGCTAAAAAATATATTTTGTACAGGGGGTACCTTATAACATGGGAAATAATTTTTTCCGTGCAAGAGGTAATATTTTGATGAAAATACACTGTATACACGCTAAAAAATATATTTTGTACAGGGGGTACCTTATAACATGGGAAATAATTTTTTCCGTGCAAGAGGTAATATTTTGATGAAAATACACTGTATACACGCTAAAAAATATATTTTGTACAGGGGGTACCTTATAACATGGGAAATAATTTTTTCCGTGCAAGAGGTAATATTTTGATGAAAATACACTGTATACACGCTAAAAAATATATTTTGTACAGGGGGTACCTTATAACATGGGAAATAATTTTTTCTGCACAAGGGATCAAAATCTGATGAAAATACACTGTATACACGATAAAAAATATATTTTGTACAGGGGGTACCTTATAACATGGGAAATAATTTTTTCCGTGCAAGAGGTAATATTTTGATGAAAATACACTGTATACACGCTAAAAAATATATTTTGTACAGGGGGTACCTTATAACATGGGAAATAATTTTTTCCGTGCAAGAGGTAATATTTTGATGAAAATACACTGTATACACGCTAAAAAATATATTTTGTACAGGGGGTACCTTATAACATGGGAAATAATTTTTTCCGTGCAAGAGGTAATATTTTGATGAAAATACACTGTATACACGCTAAAAAATATATTTTGTACAGGGGGTACCTTATAACATGGGAAATAATTTTTTCCGTGCAAGAGGTAATATTTTGATGAAAATACACTGTATACACGCTAAAAAATATATTTTGTACAGGGGGTACCTTATAACATGGGAAATAATTTTTTCCGTGCAAGAGGTAATATTTTGATGAAAATACACTGTATACACGCTAAAAAATATATTTTGTACAGGGGGTACCTTATAACATGGGAAATAATTTTTTCCGTGCAAGAGGTAATATTTTGATGAAAATACACTGTATACACGCTAAAAAATATATTTTGTACAGGGGGTACCTTATAACATGGGAAATAATTTTTTCCGTGCAAGAGGTAATATTTTGATGAAAATACACTGTATACACGCTAAAAAATATATTTTGTACAGGGGGTACCTTATAACATGGGAAATAATTTTTTCCGTGCAAGAGGTAATATTTTGATGAAAATACACTGTATACACGCTAAAAAATATATTTTGTACAGGGGGTACCTTATAACATGGGAAATAATTTTTTCCGTGCAAGAGGTAATATTTTGATGAAAATACACTGTATACACGCTAAAAAATATATTTTGTACAGGGGGTACCTTATAACATGGGAAATAATTTTTTCCGTGCAAGAGGTAATATTTTGATGAAAATACACTGTATACACGCTAAAAAATATATTTTGTACAGGGGGTACCTTATAACATGGGAAATAATTTTTTCCGTGCAAGAGGTAATATTTTGATGAAAATACACTGTATACACGCTAAAAAATATATTTTGTACAGGGGGTACCTTATAACATGGGAAATAATTTTTTCCGTGCAAGAGGTAATATTTTGATGAAAATACACTGTATACACGCTAAAAATATATATTTTGTACATGGGGGGGATCAAAATCTGATGAAAATACCTTATAAAAAATACATGGGAAATAATTTTTTTCCGTGCAAGAGGTAATATTTGATGAAAATACAAAATATATTTTGTACAGGGGGTACCTTATAACATGGGAAATAATTTTTTCCGTGCAAGAGGTAATATTTTGATGAAAATACACTGTATACACGCTAAAAAATATATTTTGTACAGGGGGTACCTTATAACATGGGAAATAATTTTTTCCGTGCAAGAGGTAATATTTTGATGAAAATACACTGTATACACGCTAAAAAATATATTTTGTACAGGGGGTACCTTATAACATGGGAAATAATTTTTTCCGTGCAAGAGGTAATATTTTGATGAAAATACACTGTATACACGCTAAAAAATATATTTTGTACAGGGGGTACCTTATAACATGGGAAATAATTTTTTCCGTGCAAGAGGTAATATTTTGATGAAAATACACTGTATACACGCTAAAAAATATATTTTGTACAGGGGGTACCTTATAACATGGGAAATAATTTTTTCCGTGCAAGAGGTAATATTTTGATGAAAATACACTGTATACACGCTAAAAAATATATTTTGTACAGGGGGTACCTTATAACATGGGAAATAATTTTTTCCGTGCAAGAGGTAATATTTTGATGAAAATACACTGTATACACGCTAAAAAATATATTTTGTACAGGGGGTACCTTATAACATGGGAAATAATTTTTTCCGTGCAAGAGGTAATATTTTGATGAAAATACACTGTATACACGCTAAAAAATATATTTTGTACAGGGGGTACCTTATAACATGGGAAATAATTTTTTCCGTGCAAGAGGTAATATTTTGATGAAAATACACTGTATACACGCTAAAAAATATATTTTGTACAGGGGGTACCTTATAACATGGGAAATAATTTTTTCCGTGCAAGAGGTAATATTTTGATGAAAATACACTGTATACACGCTAAAAAATATATTTTGTACAGGGGGTACCTTATAACATGGGAAATAATTTTTTCCGTGCAAGAGGTAATATTTTGATGAAAATACACTGTATACACGCTAAAAAATATATTTTGTACAGGGGGTACCTTATAACATGGGAAATAATTTTTTCCGTGCAAGAGGTAATATTTTGATGAAAATACACTGTATACACGCTAAAAAATATATTTTGTACAGGGGGTACCTTATAACATGGGAAATAATTTTTTCCGTGCAAGAGGTAATATTTTGATGAAAATACACTGTATACACGCTAAAAAATATATTTTGTACAGGGGGTACCTTATAACATGGGAAATAATTTTTTCCGTGCAAGAGGTAATATTTTGATGAAAATACACTGTATACACGCTAAAAAATATATTTTGTACAGGGGGTACCTTATAACATGGGAAATAATTTTTTCCGTGCAAGAGGTAATATTTTGATGAAAATACACTGTATACACGCTAAAAAATATATTTTGTACAGGGGGTACCTTATAACATGGGAAATAATTTTTTCCGTGCAAGAGGTAATATTTTGATGAAAATACACTGTATACACGCTAAAAAATATATTTTGTACAGGGGGTACCTTATAACATGGGAAATAATTTTTTCCGTGCAAGAGGTAATATTTTGATGAAAATACACTGTATACACGCTAAAAAATATATTTTGTACAGGGGGTACCTTATAACATGGGAAATAATTTTTTCCGTGCAAGAGGTAATATTTTGATGAAAATACACTGTATACACGCTAAAAAATATATTTTGTACAGGGGGTACCTTATAACATGGGAAATAATTTTTTCCGTGCAAGAGGTAATATTTTGATGAAAATACACTGTATACACGCTAAAAAATATATTTTGTACAGGGGGTACCTTATAACATGGGAAATAATTTTTTCCGTGCAAGAGGTAATATTTTGATGAAAATACACTGTATACACGCTAAAAAATATATTTTGTACAGGGGGTACCTTATAACATGGGAAATAATTTTTTCCGTGCAAGAGGTAATATTTTGATGAAAATACACTGTATACACGCTAAAAAATATATTTTGTACAGGGGGTACCTTATAACATGGGAAATAATTTTTTCCGTGCAAGAGGTAATATTTTGATGAAAATACACTGTATACACGCTAAAAAATATATTTTGTACAGGGGGTACCTTATAACATGGGAAATAATTTTTTCCGTGCAAGAGGTAATATTTTGATGAAAATACACTGTATACACGCTAAAAAATATATTTTGTACAGGGGGTACCTTATAACATGGGAAATAATTTTTTCCGTGCAAGAGGTAATATTTTGATGAAAATACACTGTATACACGCTAAAAAATATATTTTGTACAGGGGGTACCTTATAACATGGGAAATAATTTTTTCCGTGCAAGAGGTAATATTTTGATGAAAATACACTGTATACACGCTAAAAAATATATTTTGTACAGGGGGTACCTTATAACATGGGAAATAATTTTTTCCGTGCAAGAGGTAATATTTTGATGAAAATACACTGTATACACGCTAAAAAATATATTTTGTACAGGGGGTACCTTATAACATGGGAAATAATTTTTTCCGTGCAAGAGGTAATATTTTGATGAAAATACACTGTATACACGCTAAAAAATATATTTTGTACAGGGGGTACCTTATAACATGGGAAATAATTTTTTCTGCACAAGAGGTAATATTTTGATGAAAATACACTGTATACACGCTAAAAAATATATTTTGTACAGGGGGTACCTTATAACATGGGAAATAATTTTTTCCGTGCAAGAGGTAATATTTTGATGAAAATACACTGTATACACGCTAAAAAATATATTTTGTACAGGGGGTACCTTATAACATGGGAAATAATTTTTTCCGTGCAAGAGGTAATATTTTGATGAAAATACACTGTATACACGCTAAAAAATATATTTTGTACAGGGGGTACCTTATAACATGGGAAATAATTTTTTCCGTGCAAGAGGTAATATTTTGATGAAAATACACTGTATACACGCTAAAAAATATATTTTGTACAGGGGGTACCTTATAACATGGGAAATAATTTTTTCCGTGCAAGAGGTAATATTTTGATGAAAATACACTGTATACACGCTAAAAAATATATTTTGTACAGGGGGTACCTTATAACATGGGAAATAATTTTTTCCGTGCAAGAGGTAATATTTTGATGAAAATACACTGTATACACGCTAAAAAATATATTTTGTACAGGGGGTACCTTATAACATGGGAAATAATTTTTTCCGTGCAAGAGGTAATATTTTGATGAAAATACACTGTATACACGCTAAAAAATATATTTTGTACAGGGGGTACCTTATAACATGGGAAATAATTTTTTCCGTGCAAGAGGTAATATTTTGATGAAAATACACTGTATACACGCTAAAAAATATATTTTGTACAGGGGGTACCTTATAACATGGGAAATAATTTTTTCCGTGCAAGAGGTAATATTTTGATGAAAATACACTGTATACACGCTAAAAAATATATTTTGTACAGGGGGTACCTTATAACATGGGAAATAATTTTTTCCGTGCAAGAGGTAATATTTTGATGAAAATACACTGTATACACGCTAAAAAATATATTTTGTACAGGGGGTACCTTATAACATGGGAAATAATTTTTTCCGTGCAAGAGGTAATATTTTGATGAAAATACACTGTATACACGCTAAAAAATATATTTTGTACAGGGGGTACCTTATAACATGGGAAATAATTTTTTCCGTGCAAGAGGTAATATTTTGATGAAAATACACTGTATACACGCTAAAAAATATATTTTGTACAGGGGGTACCTTATAACATGGGAAATAATTTTTTCCGTGCAAGAGGTAATATTTTGATGAAAATACACTGTATACACGCTAAAAAATATATTTTGTACAGGGGGTACCTTATAACATGGGAAATAATTTTTTCCGTGCAAGAGGTAATATTTTGATGAAAATACACTGTATACACGCTAAAAAATATATTTTGTACAGGGGGTACCTTATAACATGGGAAATAATTTTTTCCGTGCAAGAGGTAATATTTTGATGAAAATACACTGTATACACGCTAAAAAATATATTTTGTACAGGGGGTACCTTATAACATGGGAAATAATTTTTTCCGTGCAAGAGGTAATATTTTGATGAAAATACACTGTATACACGCTAAAAAATATATTTTGTACAGGGGGTACCTTATAACATGGGAAATAATTTTTTCCGTGCAAGAGGTAATATTTTGATGAAAATACACTGTATACACGCTAAAAAATATATTTTGTACAGGGGGTACCTTATAACATGGGAAATAATTTTTTCCGTGCAAGAGGTAATATTTTGATGAAAATACACTGTATACACGCTAAAAAATATATTTTGTACAGGGGGTACCTTATAACATGGGAAATAATTTTTTCCGTGCAAGAGGTAATATTTTGATGAAAATACACTGTATACACGCTAAAAAATATATTTTGTACAGGGGGTACCTTATAACATGGGAAATAATTTTTTCCGTGCAAGAGGTAATATTTTGATGAAAATACACTGTATACACGCTAAAAAATATATTTTGTACAGGGGGTACCTTATAACATGGGAAATAATTTTTTCCGTGCAAGAGGTAATATTTTGATGAAAATACACTGTATACACGCTAAAAAATATATTTTGTACAGGGGGTACCTTATAACATGGGAAATAATTTTTTCCGTGCAAGAGGTAATATTTTGATGAAAATACACTGTATACACGCTAAAAAATATATTTTGTACAGGGGGTACCTTATAACATGGGAAATAATTTTTTCCGTGCAAGAGGTAATATTTTGATGAAAATACACTGTATACACGCTAAAAAATATATTTTGTACAGGGGGTACCTTATAACATGGGAAATAATTTTTTCCGTGCAAGAGGTAATATTTTGATGAAAATACACTGTATACACGCTAAAAAATATATTTTGTACAGGGGGTACCTTATAACATGGGAAATAATTTTTTCCGTGCAAGAGGTAATATTTTGATGAAAATACACTGTATACACGCTAAAAAATATATTTTGTACAGGGGGTACCTTATAACATGGGAAATAATTTTTTCCGTGCAAGAGGTAATATTTTGATGAAAATACACTGTATACACGCTAAAAAATATATTTTGTACAGGGGGTACCTTATAACATGGGAAATAATTTTTTCCGTGCAAGAGGTAATATTTTGATGAAAATACACTGTATACACGCTAAAAAATATATTTTGTACAGGGGGTACCTTATAACATGGGAAATAATTTTTTCCGTGCAAGAGGTAATATTTTGATGAAAATACACTGTATACACGCTAAAAAATATATTTTGTACAGGGGGTACCTTATAACATGGGAAATAATTTTTTCCGTGCAAGAGGTAATATTTTGATGAAAATACACTGTATACACGCTAAAAAATATATTTTGTACAGGGGGTACCTTATAACATGGGAAATAGTTTGTTCCGTGCAAGAGGTAATATTTTGATGAAAATACACTGTATACACGCTAAAAAATATATTTTGTACAGGGGGTACCTTATAACATGGGAAATAATTTTTTCCGTGCAAGAGGTAATATTTTGATGAAAATACACTGTATACACGCTAAAAAATATATTTTGTACAGGGGGTACCTTATAACATGGGAAATAATTTTTTCCGTGCAAGAGGTAATATTTTGATGAAAATACACTGTATACACGCTAAAAAATATATTTTGTACAGGGGGTACCTTATAACATGGGAAATAATTTTTTCCGTGCAAGAGGTAATATTTTGATGAAAATACACTGTATACACGCTAAAAAATATATTTTGTACAGGGGGTACCTTATAACATGGGAAATAATTTTTTCCGTGCAAGAGGTAATATTTTGATGAAAATACACTGTATACACGCTAAAAAATATATTTTGTACAGGGGGTACCTTATAACATGGGAAATAATTTTTTCCGTGCAAGAGGTAATATTTTGATGAAAATACACTGTATACACGCTAAAAAATATATTTTGTACAGGGGGTACCTTATAACATGGGAAATAATTTTTTCCGTGCAAGAGGTAATATTTTGATGAAAATACACTGTATACACGCTAAAAAATATATTTTGTACAGGGGGTACCTTATAACATGGGAAATAATTTTTTCCGTGCAAGAGGTAATATTTTGATGAAAATACACTGTATACACGCTAAAAAATATATTTTGTACAGGGGGTACCTTATAACATGGGAAATAATTTTTTCCGTGCAAGAGGTAATATTTTGATGAAAATACACTGTATACACGCTAAAAAATATATTTTGTACAGGGGGTACCTTATAACATGGGAAATAATTTTTTCCGTGCAAGAGGTAATATTTTGATGAAAATACACTGTATACACGCTAAAAAATATATTTTGTACAGGGGGTACCTTATAACATGGGAAATAATTTTTTCCGTGCAAGAGGTAATATTTTGATGAAAATACACTGTATACACGCTAAAAAATATATTTTGTACAGGGGGTACCTTATAACATGGGAAATAATTTTTTCCGTGCAAGAGGTAATATTTTGATGAAAATACACTGTATACACGCTAAAAAATATATTTTGTACAGGGGGTACCTTATAACATGGGAAATAATTTTTTCCGTGCAAGAGGTAATATTTTGATGAAAATACACTGTATACACGCTAAAAAATATATTTTGTACAGGGGGTACCTTATAACATGGGAAATAATTTTTTCCGTGCAAGAGGTAATATTTTGATGAAAATACACTGTATACACGCTAAAAAATATATTTTGTACAGGGGGTACCTTATAACATGGGAAATAATTTTTTCCGTGCAAGAGGTAATATTTTGATGAAAATACACTGTATACACGCTAAAAAATATATTTTGTACAGGGGGTACCTTATAACATGGGAAATAATTTTTTCCGTGCAAGAGGTAATATTTTGATGAAAATACACTGTATACACGCTAAAAAATATATTTTGTACAGGGGGTACCTTATAACATGGGAAATAATTTTTTCCGTGCAAGAGGTAATATTTTGATGAAAATACACTGTATACACGCTAAAAAATATATTTTGTACAGGGGGTACCTTATAACATGGGAAATAATTTTTTCCGTGCAAGAGGTAATATTTTGATGAAAATACACTGTATACACGCTAAAAAATATATTTTGTACAGGGGGTACCTTATAACATGGGAAATAATTTTTTCCGTGCAAGAGGTAATATTTTGATGAAAATACACTGTATACACGCTAAAAAATATATTTTGTACAGGGGGTACCTTATAACATGGGAAATAATTTTTTCCGTGCAAGAGGTAATATTTTGATGAAAATACACTGTATACACGCTAAAAAATATATTTTGTACAGGGGGTACCTTATAACATGGGAAATAATTTTTTCCGTGCAAGAGGTAATATTTTGATGAAAATACACTGTATACACGCTAAAAAATATATTTTGTACAGGGGGTACCTTATAACATGGGAAATAATTTTTTCCGTGCAAGAGGTAATATTTTGATGAAAATACACTGTATACACGCTAAAAAATATATTTTGTACAGGGGGTACCTTATAACATGGGAAATAATTTTTTCCGTGCAAGAGGTAATATTTTGATGAAAATACACTGTATACACGCTAAAAAATATATTTTGTACAGGGGGTACCTTATAACATGGGAAATAATTTTTTCCGTGCAAGAGGTAATATTTTGATGAAAATACACTGTATACACGCTAAAAAATATATTTTGTACAGGGGGTACCTTATAACATGGGAAATAATTTTTTCCGTGCAAGAGGTAATATTTTGATGAAAATACACTGTATACACGCTAAAAAATATATTTTGTACAGGGGGTACCTTATAACATGGGAAATAATTTTTTCCGTGCAAGAGGTAATATTTTGATGAAAATACACTGTATACACGCTAAAAAATATATTTTGTACAGGGGGTACCTTATAACATGGGAAATAATTTTTTCCGTGCAAGAGGTAATATTTTGATGAAAATACACTGTATACACGCTAAAAAATATATTTTGTACAGGGGGTACCTTATAACATGGGAAATAATTTTTTCCGTGCAAGAGGTAATATTTTGATGAAAATACACTGTATACACGCTAAAAAATATATTTTGTACAGGGGGTACCTTATAACATGGGAAATAATTTTTTCCGTGCAAGAGGTAATATTTTGATGAAAATACACTGTATACACGCTAAAAAATATATTTTGTACAGGGGGTACCTTATAACATGGGAAATAATTTTTTCCGTGCAAGAGGTAATATTTTGATGAAAATACACTGTATACACGCTAAAAAATATATTTTGTACAGGGGGTACCTTATAACATGGGAAATAATTTTTTCCGTGCAAGAGGTAATATTTTGATGAAAATACACTGTATACACGCTAAAAAATATATTTTGTACAGGGGGTACCTTATAACATGGGAAATAATTTTTTCCGTGCAAGAGGTAATATTTTGATGAAAATACACTGTATACACGCTAAAAAATATATTTTGTACAGGGGGTACCTTATAACATGGGAAATAATTTTTTCCGTGCAAGAGGTAATATTTTGATGAAAATACACTGTATACACGCTAAAAAATATATTTTGTACAGGGGGTACCTTATAACATGGGAAATAATTTTTTCCGTGCAAGAGGTAATATTTTGATGAAAATACACTGTATACACGCTAAAAAATATATTTTGTACAGGGGGTACCTTATAACATGGGAAATAATTTTTTCCGTGCAAGAGGTAATATTTTGATGAAAATACACTGTATACACGCTAAAAAATATATTTTGTACAGGGGGTACCTTATAACATGGGAAATAATTTTTTCCGTGCAAGAGGTAATATTTTGATGAAAATACACTGTATACACGCTAAAAAATATATTTTGTACAGGGGGTACCTTATAACATGGGAAATAATTTTTTCCGTGCAAGAGGTAATATTTTGATGAAAATACACTGTATACACGCTAAAAAATATATTTTGTACAGGGGGTACCTTATAACATGGGAAATAATTTTTTCCGTGCAAGAGGTAATATTTTGATGAAAATACACTGTATACACGCTAAAAAATATATTTTGTACAGGGGGTACCTTATAACATGGGAAATAATTTTTTCCGTGCAAGAGGTAATATTTTGATGAAAATACACTGTATACACGCTAAAAAATATATTTTGTACAGGGGGTACCTTATAACATGGGAAATAATTTTTTCCGTGCAAGAGGTAATATTTTGATGAAAATACACTGTATACACGCTAAAAAATATATTTTGTACAGGGGGTACCTTATAACATGGGAAATAATTTTTTCCGTGCAAGAGGTAATATTTTGATGAAAATACACTGTATACACGCTAAAAAATATATTTTGTACAGGGGGTACCTTATAACATGGGAAATAATTTTTTCCGTGCAAGAGGTAATATTTTGATGAAAATACACTGTATACACGCTAAAAAATATATTTTGTACAGGGGGTACCTTATAACATGGGAAATAATTTTTTCCGTGCAAGAGGTAATATTTTGATGAAAATACACTGTATACACGCTAAAAAATATATTTTGTACAGGGGGTACCTTATAACATGGGAAATAATTTTTTCTGCACAAGAGGTAATATTTTGATGAAAATACACTGTATACACGCTAAAAAATATATTTTGTACAGGGGGTACCTTATAACATGGGAAATAATTTTTTCCGTGCAAGAGGTAATATTTTGATGAAAATACACTGTATACACGCTAAAAAATATATTTTGTACAGGGGGTACCTTATAACATGGGAAATAATTTTTTCCGTGCAAGAGGTAATATTTTGATGAAAATACACTGTATACACGCTAAAAAATATATTTTGTACAGGGGGTACCTTATAACATGGGAAATAATTTTTTCCGTGCAAGAGGTAATATTTTGATGAAAATACACTGTATACACGCTAAAAAATATATTTTGTACAGGGGGTACCTTATAACATGGGAAATAATTTTTTCCGTGCAAGAGGTAATATTTTGATGAAAATACACTGTATACACGCTAAAAAATATATTTTGTACAGGGGGTACCTTATAACATGGGAAATAATTTTTTCCGTGCAAGAGGTAATATTTTGATGAAAATACACTGTATACACGCTAAAAAATATATTTTGTACAGGGGGTACCTTATAACATGGGAAATAATTTTTTCCGTGCAAGAGGTAATATTTTGATGAAAATACACTGTATACACGCTAAAAAATATATTTTGTACAGGGGGTACCTTATAACATGGGAAATAATTTTTTCCGTGCAAGAGGTAATATTTTGATGAAAATACACTGTATACACGCTAAAAAATATATTTTGTACAGGGGGTACCTTATAACATGGGAAATAATTTTTTCCGTGCAAGAGGTAATATTTTGATGAAAATACACTGTATACACGCTAAAAAATATATTTTGTACAGGGGGTACCTTATAACATGGGAAATAATTTTTTCCGTGCAAGAGGTAATATTTTGATGAAAATACACTGTATACACGCTAAAAAATATATTTTGTACAGGGGGTACCTTATAACATGGGAAATAATTTTTTCCGTGCAAGAGGTAATATTTTGATGAAAATACACTGTATACACGCTAAAAAATATATTTTGTACAGGGGGTACCTTATAACATGGGAAATAATTTTTTCCGTGCAAGAGGTAATATTTTGATGAAAATACACTGTATACACGCTAAAAAATATATTTTGTACAGGGGGTACCTTATAACATGGGAAATAATTTTTTCCGTGCAAGAGGTAATATTTTGATGAAAATACACTGTATACACGCTAAAAAATATATTTTGTACAGGGGGTACCTTATAACATGGGAAATAATTTTTTCCGTGCAAGAGGTAATATTTTGATGAAAATACACTGTATACACGCTAAAAAATATATTTTGTACAGGGGGTACCTTATAACATGGGAAATAATTTTTTCCGTGCAAGAGGTAATATTTTGATGAAAATACACTGTATACACGCTAAAAAATATATTTTGTACAGGGGGTACCTTATAACATGGGAAATAATTTTTTCCGTGCAAGAGGTAATATTTTGATGAAAATACACTGTATACACGCTAAAAAATATATTTTGTACAGGGGGTACCTTATAACATGGGAAATAATTTTTTCCGTGCAAGAGGTAATATTTTGATGAAAATACACTGTATACACGCTAAAAAATATATTTTGTACAGGGGGTACCTTATAACATGGGAAATAATTTTTTCCGTGCAAGAGGTAATATTTTGATGAAAATACACTGTATACACGCTAAAAAATATATTTTGTACAGGGGGTACCTTATAACATGGGAAATAATTTTTTCCGTGCAAGAGGTAATATTTTGATGAAAATACACTGTATACACGCTAAAAAATATATTTTGTACAGGGGGTACCTTATAACATGGGAAATAATTTTTTCCGTGCAAGAGGTAATATTTTGATGAAAATACACTGTATACACGCTAAAAAATATATTTTGTACAGGGGGTACCTTATAACATGGGAAATAATTTTTTCCGTGCAAGAGGTAATATTTTGATGAAAATACACTGTATACACGCTAAAAAATATATTTTGTACAGGGGGTACCTTATAACATGGGAAATAATTTTTTCCGTGCAAGAGGTAATATTTTGATGAAAATACACTGTATACACGCTAAAAAATATATTTTGTACAGGGGGTACCTTATAACATGGGAAATAATTTTTTCCGTGCAAGAGGTAATATTTTGATGAAAATACACTGTATACACGCTAAAAAATATATTTTGTACAGGGGGTACCTTATAACATGGGAAATAATTTTTTCCGTGCAAGAGGTAATATTTTGATGAAAATACACTGTATACACGCTAAAAAATATATTTTGTACAGGGGGTACCTTATAACATGGGAAATAATTTTTTCCGTGCAAGAGGTAATATTTTGATGAAAATACACTGTATACACGCTAAAAAATATATTTTGTACAGGGGGTACCTTATAACATGGGAAATAATTTTTTCTGCACAAGAGGTAATATTTTGATGAAAATACACTGTATACACGCTAAAAAATATATTTTGTACAGGGGGTACCTTATAACATGGGAAATAATTTTTTCCGTGCAAGAGGTAATATTTTGATGAAAATACACTGTATACACGCTAAAAAATATATTTTGTACAGGGGGTACCTTATAACATGGGAAATAATTTTTTCCGTGCAAGAGGTAATATTTTGATGAAAATACACTGTATACACGCTAAAAAATATATTTTGTACAGGGGGTACCTTATAACATGGGAAATAATTTTTTCCGTGCAAGAGGTAATATTTTGATGAAAATACACTGTATACACGCTAAAAAATATATTTTGTACAGGGGGTACCTTATAACATGGGAAATAATTTTTTCCGTGCAAGAGGTAATATTTTGATGAAAATACACTGTATACACGCTAAAAAATATATTTTGTACAGGGGGTACCTTATAACATGGGAAATAATTTTTTCCGTGCAAGAGGTAATATTTTGATGAAAATACACTGTATACACGCTAAAAAATATATTTTGTACAGGGGGTACCTTATAACATGGGAAATAATTTTTTCCGTGCAAGAGGTAATATTTTGATGAAAATACACTGTATACACGCTAAAAAATATATTTTGTACAGGGGGTACCTTATAACATGGGAAATAATTTTTTCCGTGCAAGAGGTAATATTTTGATGAAAATACACTGTATACACGCTAAAAAATATATTTTGTACAGGGGGTACCTTATAACATGGGAAATAATTTTTTCCGTGCAAGAGGTAATATTTTGATGAAAATACACTGTATACACGCTAAAAAATATATTTTGTACAGGGGGTACCTTATAACATGGGAAATAATTTTTTCCGTGCAAGAGGTAATATTTTGATGAAAATACACTGTATACACGCTAAAAAATATATTTTGTACAGGGGGTACCTTATAACATGGGAAATAATTTTTTCCGTGCAAGAGGTAATATTTTGATGAAAATACACTGTATACACGCTAAAAAATATATTTTGTACAGGGGGTACCTTATAACATGGGAAATAATTTTTTCCGTGCAAGAGGTAATATTTTGATGAAAATACACTGTATACACGCTAAAAAATATATTTTGTACAGGGGGTACCTTATAACATGGGAAATAATTTTTTCCGTGCAAGAGGTAATATTTTGATGAAAATACACTGTATACACGCTAAAAAATATATTTTGTACAGGGGGTACCTTATAACATGGGAAATAATTTTTTCCGTGCAAGAGGTAATATTTTGATGAAAATACACTGTATACACGCTAAAAAATATATTTTGTACAGGGGGTACCTTATAACATGGGAAATAATTTTTTCCGTGCAAGAGGTAATATTTTGATGAAAATACACTGTATACACGCTAAAAAATATATTTTGTACAGGGGGTACCTTATAACATGGGAAATAATTTTTTCCGTGCAAGAGGTAATATTTTGATGAAAATACACTGTATACACGCTAAAAAATATATTTTGTACAGGGGGTACCTTATAACATGGGAAATAATTTTTTCCGTGCAAGAGGTAATATTTTGATGAAAATACACTGTATACACGCTAAAAAATATATTTTGTACAGGGGGTACCTTATAACATGGGAAATAATTTTTTCCGTGCAAGAGGTAATATTTTGATGAAAATACACTGTATACACGCTAAAAAATATATTTTGTACAGGGGGTACCTTATAACATGGGAAATAATTTTTTCCGTGCAAGAGGTAATATTTTGATGAAAATACACTGTATACACGCTAAAAAATATATTTTGTACAGGGGGTACCTTATAACATGGGAAATAATTTTTTCCGTGCAAGAGGTAATATTTTGATGAAAATACACTGTATACACGCTAAAAAATATATTTTGTACAGGGGGTACCTTATAACATGGGAAATAATTTTTTCCGTGCAAGAGGTAATATTTTGATGAAAATACACTGTATACACGCTAAAAAATATATTTTGTACAGGGGGTACCTTATAACATGGGAAATAATTTTTTCCGTGCAAGAGGTAATATTTTGATGAAAATACACTGTATACACGCTAAAAAATATATTTTGTACAGGGGGTACCTTATAACATGGGAAATAATTTTTTCCGTGCAAGAGGTAATATTTTGATGAAAATACACTGTATACACGCTAAAAAATATATTTTGTACAGGGGGTACCTTATAACATGGGAAATAATTTTTTCCGTGCAAGAGGTAATATTTTGATGAAAATACACTGTATACACGCTAAAAAATATATTTTGTACAGGGGGTACCTTATAACATGGGAAATAATTTTTTCCGTGCAAGAGGTAATATTTTGATGAAAATACACTGTATACACGCTAAAAAATATATTTTGTACAGGGGGTACCTTATAACATGGGAAATAATTTTTTCCGTGCAAGAGGTAATATTTTGATGAAAATACACTGTATACACGCTAAAAAATATATTTTGTACAGGGGGTACCTTATAACATGGGAAATAATTTTTTCCGTGCAAGAGGTAATATTTTGATGAAAATACACTGTATACACGCTAAAAAATATATTTTGTACAGGGGGTACCTTATAACATGGGAAATAATTTTTTCCGTGCAAGAGGTAATATTTTGATGAAAATACACTGTATACACGCTAAAAAATATATTTTGTACAGGGGGTACCTTATAACATGGGAAATAATTTTTTCCGTGCAAGAGGTAATATTTTGATGAAAATACACTGTATACACGCTAAAAAATATATTTTGTACAGGGGTACCTTATAACATGGGAAATAATTTTTTCCACAAGAGGTAATATTTTGATGAAAATACACTGTATACACGCTAAAAAATATATTTTGTACAGGGGGTACCTTATAACATGGGAAATAATTTTTTCCGTGCAAGAGGTAATATTTTGATGAAAATACACTGTATACACGCTAAAAAATATATTTTGTACAGGGGGTACCTTATAACATGGGAAATAATTTTTTCGTGCAAGAGGTAATATTTTGATGAAAATACACTGTATACACGCTAAAAAATATATTTTGTACAGGGGGTACCTTATAACATGGGAAATAATTTTTTCCGTGCAAGAGGTAATATTTTGATGAAAATACACTGTATACACGCTAAAAAATATATTTTGTACAGGGGGTACCTTATAACATGGGAAATAATTTTTTCCGTGCAAGAGGTAATATTTTGATGAAAATACACTGTATACACGCTAAAAAATATATTTTGTACAGGGGGTACCTTATAACATGGGAAATAATTTTTTCCGTGCAAGAGGTAATATTTTGATGAAAATACACTGTATACACGCTAAAAAATATATTTTGTACAGGGGGTACCTTATAACATGGGAAATAATTTTTTCCGTGCAAGAGGTAATATTTTGATGAAAATACACTGTATACACGCTAAAAAATATATTTTGTACAGGGGGTACCTTATAACATGGGAAATAATTTTTTCCGTGCAGGAGGTAATATTTTGATGAAAATACACTGTATACACGCTAAAAAATATATTTTGTACAGGGGGTACCTTATAACATGGGAAATAATTTTTTCCGTGCAAGAGGTAATATTTTGATGAAAATACACTGTATACACGCTAAAAAATATATTTTGTACAGGGGGTACCTTATAACATGGGAAATAATTTTTTCCGTGCAAGAGGTAATATTTTGATGAAAATACACTGTATACACGCTAAAAAATATATTTTGTACAGGGGGTACCTTATAACATGGGAAATAATTTTTTCCGTGCAAGAGGTAATATTTTGATGAAAATACACTGTATACACGCTAAAAAATATATTTTGTACAGGGGGTACCTTATAACATGGGAAATAATTTTTTCCGTGCAAGAGGTAATATTTTGATGAAAATACACTGTATACACGCTAAAAAATATATTTTGTACAGGGGGTACCTTATAACATGGGAAATAATTTTTTCCGTGCAAGAGGTAATATTTTGATGAAAATACACTGTATACACGCTAAAAAATATATTTTGTACAGGGGGTACCTTATAACATGGGAAATAATTTTTTCCGTGCAAGAGGTAATATTTTGATGAAAATACACTGTATACACGCTAAAAAATATATTTTGTACAGGGGGTACCTTATAACATGGGAAATAATTTTTTCCGTGCAAGAGGTAATATTTTGATGAAAATACACTGTATACACGCTAAAAAATATATTTTGTACAGGGGGTACCTTATAACATGGGAAATAATTTTTTCCGTGCAAGAGGTAATATTTTGATGAAAATACACTGTATACACGCTAAAAAATATATTTTGTACAGGGGGTACCTTATAACATGGGAAATAATTTTTTCCGTGCAAGAGGTAATATTTTGATGAAAATACACTGTATACACGCTAAAAAATATATTTTGTACAGGGGGTACCTTATAACATGGGAAATAATTTTTTCCGTGCAAGAGGTAATATTTTGATGAAAATACACTGTATACACGCTAAAAAATATATTTTGTAC
>JAKUCG020000189.1:0-108033 GCA_022539655.2 Ceriodaphnia dubia
GTCTCATGCTCTACCGACTGAGCTAGCCACGCTAAACTTGTTTAGTTTGTTGGTTCGGTTGAGCTTCATGCCTAATGTTTTTTTTAAATCTCTATACCCCAGTGAAACTTAAGATATGCCAGCGTTGCATACCCTTAGTACTTGTAGACCTCTGTGGCGGAATTGGCTAACAATGCTGAGATCATGAGTTCTTACGGGTTCTTACGGGCCATAATTCGATTTAATCTTTTTCAAAAGTTTTGTGATTTGATAGTTTCATAAAAGAAAGTGTTGGAATCTTCTTTTGATTAAACAGAAGGGGGCACCCAGGTTTGAACTGGGGACCCTACGATCTGCAGTCGTATGCTCTACCACTGAGCTATACCCCCTATATATTATTTTACGAACAGGTATTTTTTCCAATAACACATGAAGTATTTATGACAACAGCTAAAGACTTTCAGGTGACCTACAAGAACTCTCAGGTACGTGGATTGGAAATTTTATACGGTTCCATGGTGTAATGGTTAGCACTTCAGACTTTGACTCTGACAATCTGAGTTCGATTCTCAGTGGAACCTAATAATGTATATTGGTTTTTCGAACAATGTTTTTTAAGGCCGGATTTTTTTCCAAAACTACCAATATGATAGACTATCGTTTCTAGCTTTGAAATCAATCTATAAGAATCTATGTTACATTATAAAGTCTACTCCCCATGAGTTGGGGAGTAGATCATGCGTGCCAGTAGGGTGGATGGGGTATTGGGGAAGAATGACAATCCTCCCGCCGGAGGCTACTTGACCTTCGCTAGGGATTGAAAGAAACCTACCTGACGTTGATTTTTTAACAAATACAGGCTCATTGGTCTAGTAGTATGATACTTGATTCGGGTGTAAGTGGTCCCGGGTTCAATTCCCGGATGAGCCCGTATATTTATTCTTATTACATAAAGCTTAGTTTCTTGTCCAGTTGACCACCAAGTTCTTGAAGTAGATATCAATAACAATCCCGTACCCTTTAATTCGAAAACGAAATATCTTGTGGTGTCATTGATCGTAGCAGGACTCGAACCTGTAATCTTCGGATCCGAAGTCCGACGCCTTATCCATTAGGCCACACGACCATTCATACAACAGGAGATCACGAGTTCGAGTCTCGTTGGGACCTTATCATTCATTTAACCGTGTCTTTTAGGTAAAACCATTTTTATTTTTCTACGCTTTTCATTTAGTGAAACAACCTCGACTCCAAACAGCCTCGATAGCGCAGTAGGCAGCGCGCGAGTCTCATAATCTCGAAGTCGTGAGTTCGAACCTCACTCGGGGCAATATTAAGTTACTTTTAAAACCTCTTTTGTAGGTAATTCTTCTAGACAACAGTCTTTGTCATCACGAGGATTTATTAGCACGTTTTTCAAAAGTATAATCTTTTGGGGCTCATCCGGGATTTGAACCCTGGGCCTCCTACACCCAAAGCAGGGGTCCGTTAAGTGCCCAAGCAAACCGTACACTTTTTGCCAAATGCTACGTTGCCACATGAAAAATTGTCTTCCCCAAAAGTACAAAATTTGCAGACGAATCGTATAATAACACTAAGTTCCGTCATGGATGAAGAAATTCAAATAATTTTTACCGTATTCAATCAATTTCTTGGGTTGATAAACCTTCTTGACGATGACGAGGAGGGAATTCTCATGTTTGAAATTTTGCGGAGGCGCAATGATATTTTGGGACGCTATCTCGAACGACAAAGAGTTATTCAAAACAGAATTCACGAAAATAGAGAAGTTTACTACTCATCCTATATTGGTAATTGGTTCGCCAGCTACCCTGATTCTCAATTTCGACAAGACTTTAGATTATCAAAAGTAGCATTTCAGGTAACTGAATTCATTAGTTATTCTTATCACTTCAACAATTTAAACAATATCTATTTCTTTTAGCAACTGGTAAACATTGTCGGTCCAGCAATTCGAGGCGCTAATATATATACTGGGATTCCTGTTACCGACAAACTAATGATGGTGTTGTGGTGTCTAGCGAATAGAGAAGCATTCAGGGTACTCTCTCGACGATTTGCTTTGAATAGAGGAAATGTACATTATATTGTACTCAAAACGTGCCGCACAATCGCTCAGATGGCAGATAGGTTTATAAGATGGCCATCAAGGGAACAATATATGGATTTGTCTAATAGATTTATTCTTCTTAACACGATAGGTAACTTTCTTCATGAACTAATAACTGTATTTTAAGTAAACTTTTTTCAAATTCATGACGGTAGGTGCGGTCGATAGTTTTGAAGTAGAAATAAGGCAGCCCCTTGACAGATTACCCGCCTACACTAGTCGAAAATGCAAAACTACTGTAAAAGTACAGGCAGTAGCTACCTGGGACCTAAAATTCATCGATGTAAGTGTAGGATGGCCGGGATCGATGCACGATTCCAGAATATACCGAAATAGTTCGCTATCACAAGCGTTACGTGCACGATTTGAAGATACTGACTTCCACATCTTGGGGGATACGGTAAAATACTTTTATTATGTTCTCTATTATTATTCAAATACCGTGACATCAATTTTCTATATCAAAGGCATATCCATTGAGAGAACACCTACTTGTTTCTTACAAACACAACCGACCACTAGAAGACTACGAACTTGAATATAATCGGGTCCTTAAAAAAGATCGCCAAGTTGTTGAACGAGCTTTTGGCTTACTAAAAATGAAGTGGCGTAGATTAAAATATTTGGACGTTTTCCGCCTACAAAATGCCCATACAATCCTGATGGTCGCGACGTGTCTTCATAATTTTGGACTAGAACTTGATGGATGGATAAATGAGGCACCAGAAGTAGGCGACGAAGAGGAAGCTGATAGAGAGGATGAATATGAAGAGGATGATGAGGAAGAAGAATTACATTTAGGCTTAGAAAAGAGAAGGAGGATTGCGCAAGAGTTTGAAGTGTAATTCCACCCTTTTAATAAAAAGCAATGAGAAATTGTGTAACATCTTCGTGCCCCACGAGTAAAAGTACTTTTTTTTTTCGTCAAAATTTTGTAGTAATTTGCTCATGTATTTTCTATTATACGTTACTTCTACGTAAACAGAAGGTTACTCAACTTAAAAATGACAACACTTGGAAAGAATACGAACATAAATTAAATTGACGAGATTCTGACTGGAAATTTTTGATCACAAACATTTGCTCTTACTTCTTGAGTTGTGAAGGAATGATTAATTTTGGCTGAATTTGCGAACAATGGCCATGGAAGCTAGTTCCATAGCTTTGGCAGCGGCAATAATTGCATCATTTTTTGCTTTCGACGATTCATTATTATTTTTTATTGATGCAATCAACTCATTGTCTCTTTCTTTTCGATCCACCTCTAGATCTATCAACCTATCAAGCGATTCGCTGTTAGAAATTTTGGAACGCGACCTCTTTGCTGCTGGAGGTGACGGCTCGTTTGCGTTTGCTTTTTTAACTTTACCACCAGCCCCAACTTCAAATACGTACTGAAGAGTATTGGTATCTGACTGGCCGAAAATTTCATCCATTTTTGAAAAAAATGGCCATTGGGATCGTCTTGTTGCCGTTTGTGTGCCTTCTTTAACTTGTTTAAGCTTGTCGTTTATTTCTGCGTACCGTTCTCTCATCGATTTCCATTTTGTGGAACAGCGTTCACCAGTGACTATGACACCATTACTTTTCATGAGCTCGGCAACCTGAGGAAAAGGGACAAACATTACGTTTACTAATGTATTCGAACAACAACCAAACCCATAGTACCTCTGCCCAAATTTTCTTTTCAGTCTCATTTTTTTTGTCAAAACGGCTCTTAAATTTTTGGTAGCAAGATATTAGGAGGTGAACTTCATCAGCAGTCCATTTTTGAGCACCGCATGACAATCCTGATTGTGATGGGGATTGTGATGAAACCGAAGATCCACCAGGTTCTGAATCTATCATTGAAAGAATTAGTTGCTCATTCTTTTCTATTAAGTTTCTAAGATTTACTACCTGCAGGCGATGTTGTTTGCTGCGTCATGCTGATTGGTCCGTTTTTTGAAGCCGGCCCAATTTTCGATTGAGCTGTAGTTGCTGGACTCGGAATGATTGAACTTTCATTCATGTTGAACTGATTTACTGTAGAAGTTGGCGTATTGTTAATTCCAGTTGTTGGTGTTGGCTGCCTCACGTTGAGCTGACTTGTAGACGCTGGCTGCGTAATGTTGAGTCTAGTTACAGGTGTTGGCTGCCTCACATTGAGCTGACTTGTAGGAGCTGGCTGCGTAATGTTGAGTCTAGTTGCAGGTGTTGGCTGCCTCACGTTGAGCTGACTTGTAGAAGCTGGCTGCGTTATGTTGAGTCTAGTTGCAGGTGTTGGCTGCCTCATGTTGAGCTGGTTTGTAGAAGCTGACTGCGTTATGTTGAGTCCACTTGAATTTGTTGGCTGTGTCATGTTGAGATGACTAGAAGCTGCTGGTAGTGTAATGTTGGCATTATTTGGAGTCGTTGTGGATGTAGGTGTTGGCTGCAAAAAGACCAATCGGTTGGAACCGGACAACATTCGAGGCTGTAGCGAGCTCCATCGTTTAACAATTATGGGCAAACGAGCTGGGCCTCATGGAGGAGTCACGCTAGTACGTTGGGTTACGTCTGAAACTCCTACAACATAAAAGTTAATAAAAGACCATAGTACATTTATTTAAAATTACTTACTTTGTAATGTCGATGAGTTTGTCAGAAGATATTCTATACCATTAACAACAATGGTTTTTGGAGTCTGTCGTCGTGGTTCGTTAGACATTTTTCAAAACCATCACGAACGAAAATTGTCATGCGCGTCTGCTACAAATTGGCTGTTGCCAATTTTATTTAATATTTTCAGTAGGACTCGGCAACTGTGTTCCACTTAGTTTTCGTGCCCTCTTTTTTTTCGGCACGGTCGAGAGTACTCAAACTACATTTTAATTGGTCTAAAACCGTTGTCACGTGACATTTGGCAACGTTTATTGGGTGCTTGTCTGCTCGGGAACTTAACGAACCCCAGGAATCATAACACTAGACCAATGAGCCAATAAACTTGTTTTTTCACTTTTTAAAGTGGAAATCGGACAGAAAAAGGGGCCAGTGGGGAAAAGGCTAATGATACATCGAGATTACTGACACAGTCTTCCATGGATTGGCTGTAAAGCACCGTGAACCGACTTCATTTTCAGGTTAGTCATGAAACCGAGACTCGACTGCACTTTCATCTTCAGAGATCAAGAATTGACCACGCTTTCATCTTAGCCGAAAAGCCGAGAATCGACTGCACTTCTATCTTAGCCAAAAGGCCGAGAATCTACCGCACTTTCATCTTAGCCAAAACGCCGAGAATCGTCTGAACGCTCATCTAAGCCAAAAGGCAGAGAATCGAACGCACTTTCATCTTAGTCAAAACGCCGAGAATCGACTGCACGCTCATCTTAGCCAAAAGACCGAGAATCGACCACACTTTCATCTTAGCCAAAAGGCCGAGAATCGACTGCACTTCCAACTTAGCCAAAAGTTAATCATACCACTACACCAATATCATTAGAAACCGAAATTTCGCAAGCGTTCTTAGGGCTTGTGGCGCAATGGATAACGCGCCTGACTACGGATCAGGAGATTCCAGGTTCGACTCCTGGCAGGCTCGTGGATTCATTCTATTTTTGGTTTGCTGCTATTACAACATTCAACCTACAATATAAAATAATAAGTTTAAATGCAGAACATTGGATATCTACTAATAGTTCATTAACAGACTTGCAGAGGGCGGGAAGGCATTTGCCCAGGCAACTAGAACGGGAGTTGTAATAGATATTTGGGGTATGCCATAAAACGACGATACTAATAATAGATTTCCTTCGAACCGGAGTTGAACCAGTGACCTATGGATAACTCGATATTAACTTGTAGCCTACAGTCCACCGCTCTACCAACTGAGCTATCGAAGGGATGTAAGCGCAGGTTTATCAACCAAAAAAAGTCTCACAATAAAAAAGTCATAGAATTTTGAGTCATATAGTTTTCTCAAGTAACACAGATTCAGGGGTAGACACATAAGTAACGACCTAGTGTGTCTTGAAGAGACATTATTTAAAAAGAACATACGAATATTCAAACATATTGATTTGGGTAAACTTTGTACAAAATGCAATGACGCAGATGGTAGGATTCGGACCTACGCTCACAGAGGGAAACTGATTTCTAATAAGTCGTCTTAACCACTCGGCCACATCTGCATGAAATAACCTTCTACGTATCTGTAAACAGATGAATTTGCAGGTTCAAGGTCTTAGCTTCTCAATTCCAATGTCACAATCTAATTTAAGTTACAAAATGCATCGACCGGGAATCGAACCCGGGCCGCCCGCGTGGCAGGCGAGCATTCTACCACTGAACCATCGATGCTTGTATGAAACCTTGCGTCGGGATTCAGACACACCGTGGTAATATCTGAGAAGGATTGACCACGAAGAACATCACACAACCATCGGAAGTTAGCTGGTCATTATAAAGCCCCTTGGGCGCCTTCGGGATTTATGCTTACGCTTCAGAACTTTTGAAAAAAAATTATTCAATAGTATATTAACAATGTAAATTCAATTTAATGACATGATTACTAGATGTAATCACAGAAAGGATAGTTTTATCTTTATTCTCCCTGTTTTTAGAAATTAATTAGTTTTTACGGATTTACGAACGCACCTTGATTTCTTTGTTTACAAAAAACAAAAACCAAAAAAAAACCATTTTTAAGATGGCCGCTTTTTTCGTCTTATTTTCGATTAAAAAGGCATAAATGTCAACAAGGTTTGACATTTGATTGTGCCAAAAGGTGCTTAACCCTAAGTATTAGCTTTGTCATTACATAATTTCAAAAACTTTAATACAATATAGAATATTTGCTAATTTATCACGTTCTCGTCTCCCATTGGTGGATATTTGTGACAATCAAGATTTGCGGGGCCCTCAGAGAGAGCGGAGCCTATCGCGTTAAAGACCCCTAAACCTTCGGTTGAGTTTGATTACAAAATCCCTCAGGGAAAATTTTTGTATGGTGTTCATCATAAGAAAATACGTGGGCAAGCCACAAAAACATATAAGTTAGCAGAGCGTAGTTTCGATCTACGGACCTCTGGGTTATGGGCCCAGCACGCTTCCGCTGCGCCACTCTGCTGTTGTTGATATGGCATTGTTGTTGATCGTTTGCAAATGTATTCCTAAATCCGATGAAAATCAATTTCGGCCTCCTTACTCCCTCTCTTTTAGTACTACTTGTGATGCTAATCAAATGGATGATTTCGTGGCGCAATGGTAGCGCGCCTGACTCCAGATCAGGAGGTTGCGTGTTCAAATCACGTCGAGATCAATATGAATTGTGCACAAACTTCATCAAAGATATTTAAATATTTTTAGGGTTCACACTCATGTTGCTCATTACAAGCATCAACACGTTTTCAGTACAGGTTAGTTCCTTATTAGGAGTGTTACTCCCATATTGTCTAGTGGTTAGGATACCTGGCTCTCACCCAGGAGGCCCGGGTTCAATTCCCGGTATGGGAATTTGTAGTTTAGTTTTATTAAGCACCCTTTGATTAATACTCTGCAGTGATTACATTAATCATTCCATGTGTGAGTAGCTACAATACTAATATCATTTAACAATACAGGAATATAAGTCATTGGCCATTTAATATTGTTTTGTGTGTAACTCCTTTAAGCAGAAGCCGATCCTGGAAGTACTGCAATACCAGGTCAACTCGTGGCGGGGGCTATGCAAGCACAGCGTTCCCACCGATTTTCAGAAATCAGTTTAATATTCACTTGAACGTGAAAAAATTTGCCACAAAGAATCAGCGAAATTCTTAAGAGCTGCGACAAGTGAGATTTCCACTAAACAATGGCTCACCAACCACACAATGTCCCAAGTTTAGTTGTTCTTGAGATAAATAAGAGTGAGTAATACTCCTTTTCTCAAAGTTTATTTAATAAATTAACAATTAATTTGCTAAAGAAAACCACGTTATGATGCCTTCCAAGTCAGTTCTCTTGGGACCCAGTTCTGGCCAACTTAAAGAAAGGGGATAACCTTGCTATGTTCTTATGTGAAGTAGATATTTAACGTGGATGGTTCTACCAAGATATAAAACTAACTGCGATGGCCGAGAATCGAACTCGGGTCGACTGCTTGGAAGGCAGCCATGCTAACCACTATACCACCATCGCTTTACGCCAACAAAGTAAAATTACAAAGTCAATATTTTCGGGCCGCTTTGCCGAATAAAACAATTCCGATTATAAGTTTGCTGGCAAAAATGGTCATGGTTTCATTCAAGAATGCATGTGTGTACATATGCTGTGATCGTCTAGTGGTTAGGACCCTACGTTGTGGAAAAACGATAATTCCGTAGTAACCCAGGTTCGAATCCTGGTCACGGCAATTCATATTTACTATCGATTCATACGGGAATATATTCATGCTGGTATTTATTTCATGCAACATATTATACAAAAAACTAGGCATATATCTTTGTTAGTAGTATTGGTAACGTATTAATGGGATTCAAGGCGCGTGGTATGAACCGGGGGAGAAACTAGAGCGGGGTTTCCCCATACCACGGGCCATTTTTATTGGGCTTTAGGGTGACATCCTTTTTTCGGATAGTACATGAAAAAAAGATGCCCTCTTGTCAAGCTCCCCAAAAATGGTGTGTTGTGTGGAGACGCCGCACCAGTTTCCCAGCAATGTGGCAGTCGGCAGGGGTGGAATTCAAACCCACGCCCCCGAAGAAACTGGTGCAATAAACCACTGCCTTAGAACGCTCGGCGTATGATATTCGGTACCCAACATCATTCTGCAGCAATCCAGAACCAGCAATTCAAATAAATGCTTGTCTGCTTTCTGCCTAAGGCCTAAGCCGAGAGAGAGAGAGATAGAGGAGACCCAAACGGCCGTCTGAGAAGGATGAGGTGTGGAAATCAGTCTGGTAAGCTGGAGTCACTGCGGCCGTACTGGTCGCGTTGCTGGTCACCACTTACGATTGCTGAGCTGGCTAGCCGTTGATCGCACATGCCAGATTTATGTTGTCAGCGGCCGTGGTAACTCACACGACGCTACCTAGATTTAATCGAGCGGACTCGGACTCCCAGAACACCGAAGAAGCTATTTGGCTTCAAGGCGGGCTCAGATCGCTTCGCGTTCCGCTAGGCCGTTTCCCTTCTCTCTGTGTGTTCTCAAGGACTCTGAGGATTCTTCCGAGGCTCGAGTCTCGGACCGTCCAAGTTGGCACTCGAGACTGTGAGATTTCTGTCATTGGGAAAAGTGTAAGTAAAAAACCAAGTCCTCGAGACCAATGGTTTTCTTTATCCCTGAGGGTAATATTCATTCTTATGAATATACCGAAGGTATTAAGTTCCCGTAGCTTCCGGCGATTAGGGGGCTCTAAATGGTTTAATGCTAAAATTCGTTACGGCCTGGCTCAACAGATGGCTTTTAGGGTTTTGCACATTTTTCACTCGTCTTTTGTTTTAGCCGGGTTTTCTCCCTCATTAGATGGCGTGGACTATCGTTGACTAATTACCCGAAGGGTTTCTGTAAGGTTTTGGAATGTGTACGGGGGGTCTTTTTTGCCTGAAGGCATATTTCTATGGGTTAGATAGGGAAATTTTATGTTTGATTTTTGGTTCCTAGAGGGAGTGCAAGGTACCGGGATTACTAGGGAGATGGCGGTAGCATTTGTAAGGTGGGGTATCGGTTCCAATTCCAAATTCCACAAGGTTCCTTTCTGTTAACCCCGGTTAATTGGCCAAAAAAGGGGGAAAGGAAGAGTCGACTCAAGCATCTACAACGATCGATTCTACATCGATAACTCTGTCACGCGTTTTAAATATCGTCAAGAAAAATTACGACAGAAGAACTTTGCTCTTCACGGACATATATTGATAATGTTGTCGGCCAAATCGAGGCAAATTCCAACCGACCTGTATTGCATTGCAGTTTGTGACGAGCACGTTGACAACGTGGTTCTGTCTTAAATTTAAAGCATAAAGGGGTGTGTCATTATCACCAATTTAGCTATTTTAGAGCTAACTTCCAACACGATTAAAGTTAGGTTCAGTGGATCATAAAGCTTGAAGTTAATTATTCCTTCCCAGATCTAGAACATCAGAAGATGTTTGATGGCTGACATAATAAGGAGGAGCCTGTTTGCCATGGCCGTATGGGGCTCATAAAGACGGGAGAAACGGACACTGGTAGTGGTATAATAGACCCATGGTCATTTCAATAGGATGTAGCCTACAGAATGATGGGAATGATTGTGAACGTCTTGATGTTTGGAATGGAAGCACGACTGTGCGAGCACGGGCGATCGCAATAATTTCAAATGAGGTGTGTGAGGAAAAAGCGCTGCTCCGTTCCCTCACCATCTTACGATCGGCATTTTATTCTATAAATCACTATGACACTATCACACTTTAAGGTTCAAATAGATCAAGTATGAACTCCGCTATCAAGATTAACATAGAAAACCTGCACACGGGGGAGCAAGTGGGGAGGCCGTTGGAGGGCGAAGCCCCCCAACGGACGACCCACGAGATCCCGCGTGTGAAGCTGTAAACGCAGTTTATTATAAATATGTATTTCATTTCTCTAATTATTTCGGCCTTTTTGTTATTACGTTACCCCACCTAGTTATTACACCATCCCACTCACTCCCCCGAGAAACGCAGTTCATAATATCTATATAGCCTATATATTTGCCTTTTCCCAATTATTTTTTTTTATTTTTTTAAATTTCTAAGTATTTTACCAAACAATAATTTTTAAACATGTGTAAAGAATATAAAGATACATTCTCCCCCCTTCACCCTTCGGGTACCTTGTGGCGTGTAAACGCTACCTACAATGTTTCACTCGTCTTTTGTTTTAGCCGCGTTTTCTCCCTCATTAGATGGCGTGGACTATCGCTTGCACATTTTCCATCTGTCTTTTGTTTTAGTCTTAGTTTTTCGCCCGTCTTTTGTTTCACTTACAGGTAGCAAGTAAAATTTGATTGACTTTTATTGATATGTCGCTGCCCAGGATCGAACTCGTATCTCCTTGTTATCAGGTGATGGGCGCTCGAAGCGTTATCGATATGGCTACCTAGGAACGTTAATTATGAATTCAGAATCATTTAGAATATCTGAATTCTCATTTTAAGTAAAACAGATGTTGAGTCAGTAAACGAAGCAACGGTTATTTTAAAGGGGGATTGATTATAAAAAGTTCCAAAAAAACAAACTTTCATTTTTCACCTAAAAATGAGATCCTCCCTTTGCTACCTAAAGATTGAATATCGTTTATCCCCCGCTCATTTACAGAGTAATTTAATAACCTAAATCTTAACGCATAAATATAAACCCATAAAATTAACGCTACAAAAATGGATTCAAGCTTTATTGGTACTCTATTAAAAACCCCACGTATATAGCCCGAAGGTTTCACCGAAGGGATCTTGTTTCTTCGCCCGTGACTTGGGCTGTTTCTGCCGGTAGTCCAAACTTAGACTTGGGTAGGGTCTACAGTTTTGACAAGAGGTACTCGTTTCCCTCGGAACTGTTTTCTTTCATTCATCGTCGTCGTTTTCTTCTTCTGTCCTCTTTTGGTGGACGAGGTGACCGAGTGGTTAAGGTGATGGACTGCTAATCCATTGTGCATTGCACGCGTGGGTTCGAATCCCATCTTCGTCGTATTTGTGTATTAATGCCACCTAAAAATTTTTTTAGATGTACATATTATCCCTTCAGGGGTACCTGAAGGTTACCAAGGGATAATACCCCGAGAGAAAAAAAATTTATTGCCACTACAGACAAATTATTTAGAAATCAAAAAATAGTTAAGCAATTTATCACTAATCAAATTGAAACAAATATTTGATAGTAAGTTACTTTTAGCCTTATGAAAATATGAATCATTTAAATATAAAAGCATACACTAATTAATTCTTTTACTGGAAAGCAAAAAAAGTTTAGATTTTGCAGTTGAAAAAAAAAACTTTGTGAGGCACAACAGAATTGTAGTTTGAAATAATAAAAAGTAAGAGAACTATTCCTACTTTAGAAATACAGAAAACCAGAGGTATAGTATTTCTATTTTTGTGAAATAAAATCAAAAGAAAAAAACCATTTTTACAGATCAAAGAAAAAATTGGATACTGTTTAGCACCATTCCTTTAGACCTAAGGTGTTTAAACCATGGCCTACTCTATCTAGAGGCCGAGTAACTTCCTATCTTCCCATGTTATAAGATAAATTTTGAAAAATATTTGGAAATTTAACCAAAGATAGAGGTTTAAAAATTAAATTTAGTCATACTAGATGACCCTATACCTAAAGTCATTATTCATTAAGATATTTATATTTTTAAGTTCATTTTGAAGAGGGAAGTACGCTTGCGAACGCCATCTACCTAGAGGTATAGATATCTCTACATTAAATTTGTGCGCCATCTGTTTTGGTGAGCGCTTAAAAGCAAAACTGGGATAGCCGATTTAACACATGGGGCTGCAATAGCGTCAAAACGGCTCTCACTAGAGGGCGCTCGTAAGCGTACTTGGTCCGTCAAGATCGCATTTTAAAATTGTAGGTAGCGTTTGCACGCCACAAGGTACCCGAAGGGTGAAGGGGGGAGAACGTATCATTATATTTTTTACACATGTTTAAGAATTATTGTTTGGTAAAATACTTAGAAATTAAGAAAAAAAAATAATTGGGAAAAGGCAAATATAAATTTAGATATTATGAACTGCATTTCTCGGGGAGTGAGTGGGATGGTGTAATAACTCGGTAATAACGTAGTAACAAAAAGGCCGAAATAATTAGAGAAATGAAATTCATACATAAATTGAACTGCGTTCACACGCGGGATCTCGTGGGTCGTCCGTTGGGGGAGCTTCGCCCCCCAACGGCCTCCCCACTCGCTCCCCCGTGTGCAAGTTTTCTGTGTTAATCTTGATAGCGGTGTTCATACTTGATCTATTTGAACTTAAAAGCGTGATATAGTGATTTATAGAATAAAATGCCGATTGTAAAATGGTGTGAGGGAACGGAGAAGCGTTTTTTCCTCCCACACCTAATTTGAAATTATTGCGATCGCCCGTGCAGTCGTGCTTCCCATTTAATGCATCAAGACGTTCCCAATCGTTCCCATCATCCTGTAGGCTATATCGTATTGAAATGACCATGGGTCTATTATACCAGTGTCCGTTTTTCCGTCTTCATGGGCCCCGTGCGGCCATGACTAACAGGTTCCTCCTTTATGTCAGCCATCCAATATCTTCTGATGTTCTAGATCTGGGAAGGAATAATTCACTTCAAGCTTTATGATCCACTGAACCTAACTTTTAACGTGTATTAAGTTAGCTCTAAATTGACACTGACACACCCCTTTATGTTTTAAATTTAAGACAGAACCACGTTGTCAACGTGCTCGTCACAAACTGCAATGCAATACAGGTCGGTTGGAATTTGCCTCAATTTGGCCGACAACATTTTCATCATATGTCTGTGTAAAGCAAAGTTCATCAGTCAGTATTTTTCTTGACGATATTTAAAACGCGTGACAGAGTTATCGATGTAGAATCGATCGTTGTAGATTGTTGAGTCGACTCTTCCTTTCCCCCCTTTTTGGCCAATCAACCGGGGTTAACAGAAAGGAACCCTGTGGAATTTGGAATTGGAACCGATACCCCACCTTACAAATGCTACCGCCATCTCCCTAGTAATCTCGGTACCTTTCACTCCCTCTAGGAACCAAAAATCAAACATACGTTTTCCCTATCTACCCCATAGAAACATGCCTTCAGGCAAAAAAGACCCCCCGTACACACAACTGTACACATTCCAAACCTTACAGAAACCCTTCGGGTAATTGAAATATCTCCTAATTTACTAATTTAAACAAAAAATTAATTGGCAAAACCCTTATACATTTTTAAGCTCTTACTAATGAGATAAAAAAAAGTTTTACATGGGTTTCATTGGAAAAAGGTTAGTTACTCGGCCTCTAGATAGAGTAGGCCATGGTTTAAACTAGGGTATTAAGCGGTGACCTTGTTCAGCAATAGTTAACCACTTGAATGTAGCATTTCGTATATACCTTAACAACTTCCTCTTTTTTTACAACGAAAATCAATCAGATAAAAATGAACAATGATGATAGGCAGCAGAAGAATACTGTGACAATTTCATATATAAATTATGAAATCGCAATTAACAAAAAAACACACCTGAAGGTTTTGCCACCTGCGGGGCTTTATATTATCTTATATTTACTTTCTTATTCAATCTGTCCAATGTGCGACAACCTGTCCAATGTGGGTCTGGTCTCCCCAATATAGTATTTTCCCTACGCCCAACATCTACGTTATAATATAACAGTTGAAGTGCACGCCAATGGATTACACCTGGATGGATATGACTATCTGAAGAATGATTCCTTATTTTTTAAATTAAGTTCTTCGAAATGGAGTAATTCAAACAAACGTCAAGAGACCTTGTCATTAATGGACTTGTACGTTACTTCAAACCTGGCCAAATAAATCTCAGGCTACAGTTGTGGTTGTCATTCAGGTTGGAGTTGTCGAAATGGAGATCAATACAGTTGTACCACAACGTGGTGGCAACATGCCAAATGCATCGACCGGGAATCGAACCCGGGCCGCCCGCGTGGCAGGCGAGCATTCTACCACTGAACCATCGATGCTTATATTACCATTTAGGTGCGCGGAGATTGCATGATAATGTCTAAGGATTATCACACCCTTAGAATTATCGTCGACGACGTCTCCATGATTCCAGCTAAGGTAGTCAGAGGCCCTCGCCAGGTGGTTTGTAACAAACACACTGCCGATTTTACTCTAAAAAAACTTCAAAAAGGAAGAGTTGCTCAAGCCTTGGCAATGGACACAACATCCAAAGACATTGCCCGCTTCACCTCCTATAGAACTGAATTTCGGCATGCTGACTAGGAATTCATCCACATTGCTAGGCTGGATATCTTGCCACTTTGTGGATATCCCTATCTAGATGCTCCCGTGAGGTCCTGTCGCCGCTGCAGACGAGAAGACGAAAACGGATATCATGTCCTTAACCACTGCAACCTCCATCTTACTTCAGCCACCAAGAGACATGACTTCGTTCTCGAGCTTCATGACATCCTACTGACCAGAAGAGGGTATGCTGCAAAAATCAACCAAGCCACCCCGGGACAACGACTGTGACCTGGTGGTGCTTGTGGTTGGCTCACTAGGATCTTGGCTTCCATCAAATGACGACATCCAGTCTCTTCTGGGCATCGACGGGCGCAGTTGGGCGATATTTAGGAGGAAGGCAAGATTGGCAGCGATCCAAGGATCAATGTCAATCATGGAGCACGTGAAGACCAAACACCTATCCGAAGTAACCACCACTGAAGAACCCAGCACCGGCAATGTAGTGTAAGTATATTTCATCAAGTTTCTGTCTTTATTTTGCATATTTTCTATTTTCGTTTACTTGTTCTTACCCTCAATTTTCAATTATCTTTTTCTTTCTTTCTTTCACTCTAAAATCTGTCTTTCTCATTTATTTATATTCATCGTATTGTTATTAGCATGTGTGGCTCTGCGTATGTCTTTTGTTTCTTTCAGTTTAGTGTTCCTCCTGCCATCTGCTATTGTTTCTTTCTTTCCTGTGACCACCTTGAACCACTTGAATGTAGCATTTCTTATAAATCTTAACAACTTCCTCTTTCTTTTATAACGAAAATCAATCAGATAAAAATGAACAACGATGATAGGCAGCAGAAGAATACTGTGACAATTTCATATATAAATTATGAAATCGCAATTAACAAAAAAACACACCTGAAGGTTTTGCCTCCTGCGTGGCTTTAAATTATACATATCTAACAGATATGTTTTCATATTTCCAAAACTTCGCCCAACGTGGAGGTCGAACCCACGACCCTGAGATTAAGAGTCTCATGCTCTACCGACTGAGCTAGCCAGGCTAAACTTGTTTAGTTTGTTGGTTCGGTTGAGCTTCATGCCTAATGTTTTTTTTAAATCTCTATACCCCAGTGAAACTTAAGATATGCCAGCGTTGCATACCCTTAGTACTTGTAGACCTCTGTGGCGGAATTGGCTAACAATGCTGAGATCATGAGTTCTTACGGGTTCTTACGGGCCATAATTCGATTTAATCTTTTTCAAAAGTTTTGTGATTTGATAGTTTCATAAAAGAAAGTGTTGGAATCTTCTTTTGATTAAACAGAAGGGGGCACCCAGGTTTGAACTGGGGACCCTACGATCTGCAGTCGTATGCTCTACCACTGAGCTATACCCCCTATATATTATTTTACGAACAGGTATTTTTTCCAATAACATGAAGTATTTATGACAACAGCTAAAGACTTTCAGGTGACCTACAAGAACTCTCAGGTACGTGGATTGGAAATATTATACGGTTCCATGGTGTAATGGTTAGCACTTCAGACTTTGACTCTGACAATCTGAGTTCGATTCTCAGTGGAACCTAATAATGTATATTGGTTTTTCGAACAATGTTTTTTAAGGCTGAATTTTTTTCCAAAACTACCAATATGATAGACTATCGTTTCTAGCTTTGAAATCAATCTATAAGAATCTATGTTACATTATAAAGTCTACTCCCCATGAGTTGGGGAGTAGATCATGCGTGCCAGTAGGGTGGATGGGGTATTGGGGAAGAATGACAATCCTCCCGCCGGAGGCTACTTGACCTTCGCTAGGGATTGAAAGAAACCTACCTGACGTTGATTTTTTAACAAATACAGGCTCATTGGTCTAGTAGTATGATACTTGCTTCGGGTGTAAGTGGTCCCGGGTTCAATTCCCGGATGAGCCTGTATATTTATTCTTATTACATAAAGCTTAGTTTCTTGTCCAGTTGACCACCAAGTTCTTGAAGTAGATATCAATAACAATCCCGTACCCTTTAATTCGAAAAACGAAATATCTTGTGGTGTCATTGATCGTAGCAGGACTCGAACCTGCAATCTTCGGATCCGAAGTCCGACGCCTTATCCATTAGGCCACACGACCATTCATACAACAGGAACATGAATCTCGAAGTGCTCAAACAATTTCGTGTTGGAATATTTAATGTCAAAATAGAGACTGATCTTATATAAATACGTATGAATATCGACACCGGATGCGCCATTGGGCGTGCTGGTCCTATGGCTTAGATGGCAAAGCGCCTGCCTAGTAAGCAGGAGATCACGAGTTCGAGTCTCGTTGGGACCTTATCATTCATTTAACCGTGTCTTTTAGGTAAAACCATTTTTATTTTTCTACGCTTTTCATTTAGTGAAACAGCCTCGATAGCGCAGTAGGCAGCGCGCGAGTCTCATAATCTCGAGGTCGTGAGTTCGAACCTCACTCGGGGCAATATTAAGTTACTTTTAAAACCTCTTTTGTAGGTAATTCTTCTAGACAACAGTCTTTGTCATCACGAGGATTTATTAGCACGTTTTTCAAAAGTATAATCTTTTGGGGCTCATCCGGGATTTGAACCCGGGGCCTCCTACACCCAAAGCAGGAATCATACCACTAGACCAATGAGCCAATAAACTTGTTTTTTCACTTTTTAAAGTGGAAATCGGACAGAAAAAGGGGCCAGTGGGGAAAAGGCTAATGATACATCGAGATTACTGAGACAGTCTTCCATGGATTGGCTGTAAAGCACCGTGAACCGACTTCATTTTCAGGTTAGTCATGAAACCGAGACTCGACTGCACTTTCATCTTCAGAGATCAAGAATTGACCACGCTTTCATCTTAGCCGAAAAGCCGAGAATCGACTGCACTTCTATCTTAGCCAAAAGGCCGAGAATCTACCGCACTTTCATCTTAGCCAAAACGCCGAGAATCGTCTGAACGCTCATCTAAGCCAAAAGGCAGAGAATCGAACGCACTTTCATCTTAGTCAAAACGCCGAGAATCGACTGCACGCTCATCTTAGCCAAAAGACCGAGAATCGACCACACTTTCATCTTAGCCAAAAGGCCGAGAATCGACTGCACTTCCAACTTAGCCAAAAGTTAATCATACCACTACACCAATATCATTAGAAACCAAAATTTCGCAAGCGTTCTTAGGGCTTGTGGCGCAATGGATAACGCGCCTGACTACGGATCAGGAGATTCCAGGTTCGACTCCTGGCAGGCTCGTGGATTCATTCTATTTTTGGTTTGCTGCTATTACAACATTCAACCTACAATATAAAATAATAAGTTTAAATGCAGAACATTGGATTTCTACTAATAGTTCATTAATAGACTTGCAGAGGGCGGGAAGGCATTTGCCCAGGCAACTAGAACGGGAGTTGTAATTGATATTTTGGGTAAGCCATAAAACGACGATACTAATAATAGATTTCCTTCGAACCGGAGTTGAACCAGTGACCTATGGATAACTCGATATTAACTTGTAGCCTACAGTCCACCGCTCTACCAACTGAGCTATCGAAGGGATGTAAGCGCAGGTTTATCAATCAAAAAAAGTCTCACAATAAAAAAGTCATAGAATTTTGAGTCATATAGTTTTCTCAAGTAACACAGATTCAGGGGTAGACACATAAGTAACGACCTAGTGTGTCTTGAAGAGACATTATTTAAAAAGAACATACGAATATTCAAACATATTGATTTGGGTAAACTTTGTACAAATGCAATGACGCAGATGGTAGGATTCGGACCTACGCTCACAGAGGGAAACTGATTTCTAATAAGTCGTCTTAACAACTCGGCCACATCTGCATGAAATAACCTTCTACGTATCTGTAAACAGATGAATTTGCAGGTTCAAGGTCTTAGCTTCTCAATTCCAATGTCACAATCTAATTTAAGTTACAAAATGCAAAATGCATCGACCGGGAATCGAACCCGGGCCGCCCGCGTGGCAGGCGAGCATTCTACCACTGAACCATCGATGCTTGTATGAAACCTTGCGTCGGGATTCAGACACACCGTGGTAATATCTGAGAAGGATTGACCACGAAGAACATCACACAACCATCGGAAGTTAGCTGGTCATTATAAAGCCCCTTGGGCGCCTTCGGGATTTATGCTTACGCTTCAGAACTTTTGAAAAAAAATTATTCAATAGTATATTAACAATGTAAATTCAATTTAATGACATGATTACTAGATGTAATCACAGAAAGGATAGTTTTATCTTTATTCTCCCTGTTTTTAGAAATTAATTAGTTTTTACGGATTTACGAACGCACCTTGATTTCTTTGTTTACAAAAAACAAAAACCAAAAAAAAACCATTTTTAAGATGGCCGCTTTTTTCGTCTTATTTTCGATTAAAAAGGCATAAATGTCAACAAGGTTTGACATTTGATTGTGCCAAAAGGTGCTTAACCCTAAGTATTAGCTGTGTCATTACATAATTTCAAAAACTTTAATACAATATAGAATATTTGCTAATTTATCACGTTCTCGTCTCCCATTGGTGGATATTTGTGACAATCAAGATTTGCGGGGCCCTCAGAGAGAGCGGAGCCTATCGCGTTAAAGACCCCTAAACCTTCGGTTGAGTTTGATTACAAAATCCCTCAGGGAAAATTTTTGTATGGTGTTCATCATAAGAAAATACGTGGGCAAGCCACAAAAACATATAAGTTAGCAGAGCGTAGTTTCGATCTACGGACCTCTGGGTTATGGGCCCAGCACGCTTCCGCTGCGCCACTCTGCTGTTGTTGATATGGCATTGTTGTTGATCGTTTGCAAATGTATTCCTAAATCCGATGAAAATCAATTTCGGCCTCCTTACTCCCTCTCTTTTAGTACTACTTGTGATGCTAATCAAATGGATGATTTCGTGGCGCAATGGTAGCGCGCCTGACTCCAGATCAGGAGGTTGCGTGTTCAAATCACGTCGAGATCAATATGAATTGTGCACAAACTTCATCAAAGATATTTAAATATTTTTAGGGTTCACACTCATGTTGCTCATTACAAGCACATCAACACGTTTTCAGTACAGGTTAGTTCCTTATTAGGAGTGTTACTCCCATATTGTCTAGTGGTTAGGATACCTGGCTCTCACCCAGGAGGCCCGGGTTCAATTCCCGGTATGGGAATTTGTAGTTTAGTTTTATTAAGCACCCTTTGATTAATACTCTGCAGTGATTACATTAATCATTCCATGTGTGAGTAGCTACAATACTAATATCATTTAACAATACAGGAATATAAGTCATTGGCCATTTAATATTGTTTTGTGTGTAACTCCTTTAAGCAGAAGCCGATCCTGGAAGTACTGCAATACCAGGTCAACTCGTGGCGGGGGCTATGCAAGCACAGCGTTCCCACCGATTTTCAGAAATCAGTTTAATATTCACTTGAACGTGAAAAAATTTGCCACAAAGAATCAGCGAAATTCTTAAGAGCTGCGACAAGTGAGATTTCCACTAAACAATGGCTCACCAACCACACAATGTCCCAAGTTTAGTTGTTCTTGAGATAAATAAGAGTGAGTAATACTCCTTTTCTCAAAGTTTATTTAATAAATTAACAATTAATTTGCTAAAGAAACCACGTTATGATGCCTTCCAAGTCAGTTCTCTTGGGACCCAGTTCTGACCAACTTAAAGAAAGGGGATAATCTTGCTATGTTCTTATGTGAAGTAGATATTTAACGTGGATGGTTCTACCAAGATATAAAACTAACTGCGATGGCCGAGAATCGAACTCGGGTCGACTGCTTGGAAGGCAGCCATGCTAACCACTATACCACCATCGCTTTACGCCAACAAAGTAAAATTACAAAGTCAATATTTTCGGGCCGCTTTGCCGAATAAAACAATTAAATTTTAGATTCTTACATTTACTTTATGTACTGCCTCCTATGAGAATTGAACTCATGACCACTAGTTAGCAACAATGAAAGTACAAGACTAGTGCTCTGCCACTGAGCTAAGGAGGCTCTAAAAGATGTAAAAAGTATCACGGTATAAAAGTTATAAGGTATTCCGATTATAAGTTTGCTGGCAAAAATGGTCATGGTTTCATTCAAGAATGCATGTGTGTACATATGCTGTGATCGTCTAGTGGTTAGGACCCTACGTTGTGGAAAAACGATAATTCCGTAGTAACCCAGGTTCGAATCCTGGTCACGGCAATTCATATTTACTATCGATTCATACGGGAATATATTCATGCTGGTATTTATTTCATGCAACATATTATAAAAAAAACTAGGCATATATCTTTGTTAGTAGTATTGGTAACGTATTAATGGGATTCAAGGCGCGTGGTATGAACCGGGGGAGAAACTAGAGCGGGGTTTCCCCATACCACGGGCCATTTTTATTGGGCTTTAGGGTGACATCCTTTTTTCGGATAGTACATGAAAAAAAGATGCCCTCTTGTCAAGCTCCCCAAAAATGGTGTGTTGTGTGGAGACGCCGCACCAGTTTCCCAGCAATGTGGCAGTATGGCAGGGGTGGAATTCAAACCCACGCCCCCGAAGAAACTGGTGCAATAAACCACTGCCTTAGAACGCTCGGCGTATGATATTCGGTACCCAACATCATTCTGCAGCAATCCAGAACCAGCAATTCAAATAAATGCTTGTCTGCTTTCTGCCTAAGGCCTAAGCCGAGAGAGAGAGATAGAGGAGACCCAAACGGCCGTCTGAGAAGGATGAGGTGTGGAAATCAGTCTGGTAAGCTGGAGTCACTGCGGCCGTACTGGTCGCGTTGCGGGTCACCACTTACGATTGCTGAGCTGGCTAGCCGTTGATCGCACATGCCAGATTTATGTTGTCAGCGGCCGTGGTAACTCACACGACGCTACCTAGATTTAATCGAGCGGACTCGGACTCCCAGAACACCGAAGAAGCTATTTGGCTTCAAGGCGGGCTCAGATCGCTTCGCGTTCCGCTAGGCCGTTTCCCTTCTCTCTGTGTGTTCTCAAGGACTCTGAGGATTCTTCCGAGGCTCGAGTCTCGGACCGTCCAAGTTGGCACTCGAGACTGTGAGATTTCTGTCATTGGGAAAAGTGTAAGTAAAAAACCAAGTCCTCGAGACCAATGGTTTTCTTTATTTCTTCGCCCGTGACTTGGGCTGTTTCTGCCGGTAGTCCAAACTTAGACTTGGGTAGGGTCTACAGTTTTGACAAGAGGTACTCGTTTCCCTCGGAACTGTTTTCTTTCATTCATCGTCGTCGTTTTCTTCTTCTGTCCTCTTTTGATGGACGAGGTGACCGAGCGGTTAAGGTGATGGACTGCTAATCCATTGTGCATTGCACGCGTGGGTTCGAATCCCATCTTCGTCGTATTTGTGTATTAATGCCACCTAAAAAATTTTTTAGATGTACATATTATCCCTTCAGGGGTACCTGAAGGCTACCAAGGGATAATACCCCGAGAGAAAAAAAAATTATTGCCACTACAGACAAATTATTTAGAAATCAAAAAATAGTTAAGCAATTTATCACAAATCAAATTGAAACAAATATTTGATAGTAAGTTACTTTTAGCCTTATGAAAATATGAATCATTTAAATATAAAAGCATACACTAATTAATTATTTTACTGGAAAGCAAAAAAAATTTAGATTTTGCAGTTGAAAAAAAAACTTTGTGAGGCACAACAGAATTGTAGTTTGTAATAATAAAAAGTAAGAGAACTATTCCTACTTTAGAAATACAGAAAACCAGAGGTATAATATTTTTATTTTTGTGAAATAAAATCAAAAGAAAAAAACCATTTTTACAGATCAAAGAAAAAATTGGATACTGACCAGCACCATTCCTTTAGACCAAAGGTGTTTAAACCATGGCCTACTCCATCTAGAGGCCGAGTAACTTCCTATCTTCCCATGTTATAAGATAAATTTTGAAAAATATTTGGAAATTTAACCAAAGATAGAGGTTTAAAAATTAAATTTAGTCATACTAGATGACCCTATACCTAAAGTCATTATTCATTAAGATATTTATATTTTTAAGTTCATTTTGACGAGGGAAGTACGCTTGCGAACGCCATCTACCTAAAGGTACAGATATCTCTACATTAAATTTGTGCGCCATCTGTTTTGGTGAGCGCTTAAAAGCAAAACTGGGATAGCCGATTTAACACATGGGGCTGCAATAGCGTCAAAACGGCTCTCACTAGAGGGCGCTCGCAAGCGTACTTGGTCCGTCAAGATCGCATTTTAAAATTGAAATATCTCCTAATTTACTAATTTAAACAAAAAAGTAATTGGCAAAACACTTATAAATTTTTAAGCTCTTACTAATGAGATAAAAAAATTTTTTATATGGGTTTCATTGGAAAAAGGTTAGTTACTCGGCCTCTAGATAGAGTAGGCCATGGTTTAAACTAGGGTATTAAGCGGTGACCTTGTTCAGCAATAGTTAACCACTTGAATGTAGCATTTCGTATATACCTTAACAACTTCCTCTTTTTTTTACAACGAAAATCAATCAGATAAAAGTGAACAATGATGATAGGCAGCAGAAGAATACTGTGACAATTTCATATATAAATTATGAAATCGCAATTAACAAAAAAACACACCTGAAGGTTTTGCCACCTGCGGGGCTTTATATTATCTTATATTTACTTTCTTATTCAATCTGTCCAATGTGCGACAACCTGTCCAATGTGGGTCTGGTCTCCCCAATATAGTATTTTCCCTATAGACGATGTTCACCCATTGTATGGGGAGGGGAGCAAGAGGGAAAGCGAAGCTGCTGGGGTTTCATGCTCCACGTTGTAAATATGTTCTCCTCGTCGCCCCAAGGTGTACTTGTTCATAGTATACCCTACCCCTCCCCCTCTGCATTGTATCAAGTTTGGTACCGCGACAGAGAGTACTACGAACAAACACTCCCTGGGGTGGCGAGGGGTACACCCTTGCTACGTTGCACTCAAGCCGCTCCGCACTTTCACCCTCGCGCCGCCCATACAAGGGTTAATAAAATCTATAGTTGGATTTTAATGTATTGATTGATTAATTGAAACGATTGATCAACAAACGAAGGACGATCGTGTTAAAAAGGAACACGCAGTTCACGGACTGCTTGGAATTCAAAATAGAGAAGAGCCAGGTTATAGTGAAATTCTTACATACTCTAATATTATACCATAGTCTCTCGCCTGTAGGAATAGAATCGATTTCAAATTTAAATAATTGAAACCATTTGTGTAGGATGCAGGATGCAAAATGTCGAAAGCCAAATGATACAAATGTTTGTTTAAAGAAAAAAACAAACATCCGCCGAGGCAAAGGTATTGGAGACCGAATTGACCTTGCGTGAGTTGCAGGTAGAAATTTTTTAAGAAAAACTGAAAGCGAAGAGGAACTTTGGCTTCTGTTTGTTTCGCAGATGATGGAAAGGAAGCAAAATATGTGATACTGGAACAGAACATCAAGCAGTGTATCGAAGAAGATAAAAAATGCAAATAAGCCCAGCCAACATGATTTCTTGGACCTTTGTTGGTCCAATAATTTACCAAGAATATTTTCTTGGTCCAAGATTTTCCCATTAATGCTTCTTTATTCTTGTTGACTGGGAGCTTTGAAAATATTGAAGAATTGTCTTAGAGGGTACTGAAAGAGTTCAAACGCAACGCCTTTTAATATAGGTAGGTCCGGTCTTATACAGTTAAGGCCCAAACGATTGAAAGTGCGACGAGTCATATTTCTCTATAAATGAGTTTCCATAGCGTAGTGGTTATCGCGTCGGCCTAACACGCTGAAGGTTCTCAGTTTGATCCTGGGTGGAAACAGATCTATGTGGGTGGAAACAGATCTATGTGAAGATATAGCTTTTTTCTCAAGTGATTAAGACGATTGACTCGAAATCAGTTTCCCTCTGTGAGCGTAGGTTAGAATCCTACTATCTGCGTCCAGTGTGGGTTAAATATGGAATATTGGAAATTTCTTAAGTGATTTAGTCAACGGTTGCACGAAAACTACATAGTAAATCTGTCTACGTAGTTTGCCTAGTCTACCTAGATTTTTTAGATGGTTTTCACAATAGCAGGTTGTTTGACTCATACACAAGTTTTCTATCAAACTTGACGCAGCAGTTGTTATTTTCGGATGATTAATAGTTTCCCCTAGAGGAAACTATTCTTCTGTCATAGTTCAATCATTAGGAAACTTTTTCACTATATACTCTACTATAGAGGCTCGGCCATGATCCCGTTTTCATTTTTTAAGAAGTAAAAGCCTTTATTATCCTCCATTTTTTACAGATAAATGTTTCAGTTACCTTTGAGCCATTGGCATTTCGTCTAACGAAGAGAATCTATGAGTCCAACCCTTTGGCGCCGAGATATCAAGGTATAGGAAAGGTGGATGTGGCTTTAAAGATTTTAAAATCGGCCTCAGTGAATTAACTCGAAACATTTTAGAAAGATGTCTGTACAAGTAGCCTATATAAAACATAGAGCCTAAATTCTACGTTTCGGGGGTGGTAACTCAGTGGTAGAGTGCTCGCTTTGCATGTGAGAAGCCCAGAGTTCAATCCTCTGCCACTCCATTTTGGCAGCGTAATACTGTACTGTCGAAAGATTGTAAGTGCATTGTCTGAACCTACAGTACCCACCAAAAAAATTGGAACACCCCCCCCCTTTTTCGCCGTTTTAACACGGGCGCTTATGGCGGGGTTTTTATTTTGCAAAAAATTCGGGGAATCGAGCTAAATTTTTAAAATTTGGATTTTGCTGTGCCAGTCCCATGACTAATAGATGGTAAAAATCCTGAATTTTTGCCATCAGTGGCTTCAGAACAAAAGCATCGTGTTTAAATATTGGAACACCCCTCTTTTTCCCTACTGCTCTCATAGAAACGGGAGATTTTTGAACAATGTTTTCGACTGGAAATATTTGTGCTACGAAGTCACTGATTTTTAAAAAAATAGTTAACGTCTTTATCTTTAATTTCATATGTATATGTCCTATATTCTTGAACAAGTTTATTCTTTTTTTTGCGACTGAAATTTTTCGGCCATTTTTCTCGTTGTTTTCCCCCCTCGTCCATGCCTAGGGGTGCGACCTTGGGCATAAATGACGGGAAAAATGGCCGCAAAATTTCAGTCGCAAAAAAAGAAGACTCCTGGCATGTTCGTGAGCTCCTTCCATTCCTTCGTTGAACATTTTGATTAACAGTTATTATAAAATCAGCTGGTACAACACTATAGTACAACGCCCAACATCTACGTTATAATATAACAGTTGAAGTGCACGCCAATGGATTACACCTGGATGGATATGACTATCTGAAGAATGATTCCTTATTTTTTAAATTAAGTTCTTCGAAATGGAGTAATTCAAACAAACGTCAAGAGACCTTGTCATTAATGGACTTGTACGTTACTTCAAACCTGGCCAAATAAATCTCAGGCTACAGTTGTGGTTGTCATTCAGGTTGGAGTTGTCGAAATGGAGATCAATACAGTTGTACCACAACGTGGTGGCAACATGCAAAATGCATCGACCGGGAATCTTGTTATTACGTTATTACCTAGTTATTACACCACCCCACTCACTCCGCGAGAAACGTAGTTCATAATATCTAAATTTATATTTGCCTTTTCCCAATTATTTTTTTTTCTAAATTTCTAAGTATTTTACCAAACAATAATTCTTAAACATGTGTAACAAATATAATGATACGTTCTCCCCCCTTCACCCTTCGGGTACCTTGTGGCGTGCAAACGCTACCTACAATTCATTTTGACGAAGAAAGTACGCTTGCGAACGCCATCTACCTAGAGGTACAGATATCTCTACATTAAATTTGTGCGCCATCTGTTTTGGTGAGCGCTTAAAAGCAAAACTGGGATAGCCGATTTAACACATGGGGCTGCAATAGCGTCAAAACGGCTCTCACTAGAGGGCGCTTGCAAGCGTACTTGGTCCGTCAAGATCGCATTTTAAAATTGAAATATCTCCTAATTTACTAATTTAAACAAAAAAGTAATTGGCAAAACCCTTATAAATTTTTAAGCTCTTTCTAATGAGATAAAAAAATTTTTTACATGGGTTTCATTGGAAATTGGTTAGTTACTCGGCCTCTAGATAGAGTAGGCCATGGTTTAAACTAGGGTATGAAGCGGTGACCTTGTTCAGCAATAGTTAACCACTTGAATGTAGCATTTCTTATAAACCTTAACAACTTCCTCTTTCTTTTATAACGAAAATCAATCAGATAAAAATGAACAACGATGATAGGCAGCAGAAGAATACTGTGACAATTTCATATATAAATTATGAAATCGCAATTAACAAAAAAAACACACCTGAAGGTTTTGCCACCTGCGTGGCTTTATATTTTACATATCTAACAGATATGTTTTCCTATTTCCAAAACTTCGCCCAACGTGGGGGTCGAACCCACGACCCTGAGATTAAGAGTCTCATGCTCTACCGACTGAGCTAGCCAGGCTAAACTTGTTTAGTTTGTTGGTTCGGTTGAGCTTCATGCCTAATGTTTTTTTTTAATCTCTATACCCCAGTGAAACTTAAGATATGCCAGCGTTGCATACCCTTAGTACTTGTAGACCTCTGTGGCGGAATTGGCTAACAATGCTGAGATCATGAGTTCTTACGGGTTCTTACGGGCCATAATTCGATTTAATCTTTTTCAAAAGTTTTGTGATTTGATAGTTTCATAAAAGAAAGTGTTGGAATCTTCTTTTGATTAAACAGAAGGGGGCACCCAGGTTTGAACTGGGGACCCTACGATCTGCAGTCGTATGCTCTACCACTGAGCTATACCCCCTATATATTAATTTACGATCAGGTATTTTTTCCAATAACACGTGAAGTATTTATGACAACAGCTAAAGACTTTCAGGTGACCTACAAGAACTCTCAGGTACGTGGATTTGAAATTTCATACGGTTCCATGGTGTAATGGTTAGCACTTCAGACTTTGACTCTGACAATCTGAGTTCGATTCTCAGTGGAACCTAATGATGTATATTGGTTTTTCGAACAATGTTTTTTAAGGCTGAATTTTTTTCAAAACTACTAATATGATAGACTATCGTTTCTAGCTTTGAAATCAATCTATAAGAATCTATGTTACATTATAAAGTCTACTCCCCATGAGTTGGGGAGTAGATCATGCGTGCCAGTAGGGTGGATGGGGTATTGGGGAAGAATGACAATCCTCCCGCCGGAGGCTACTTGACCTTCGCTAGGGATTGAAAGAAACCTACCTGACGTTGATTTTTTAACAAATACAGGCTCATTGGTCTAGTAGTATGATACTTGCTTCGGGTGTAAGTGGTCCCGGGTTCAATTCCCGGATGAGCCCGTATATTTATTCTTATTACATAAAGCTTAGTTTCTTGTCCAGTTGACCACCAAGTTCTTGAAGTAGATATCAATAACAATCCCGTTCCCTTTTAATTCGAAAAACGAAATATCTTGTGGTGTCATTGATCGTAGCAGGACTCGAACCTGCAATCTTCGGATCCGAAGTCCGACGCCTTATCCATTAGGCCACACGACCATTCATACAACAGGAACATGAATCTCGAAGTGCTCAAACAATTTCGTGTTGGAATATTTAATGTCAAAATAGAGACTGATCTTATATAAATACGTATGAATATCGACACCGGATGCGCCATTGTGCGTGCTGGTCCTATGGCTTAGATGGCAAAGCGCCTGCCTAGTAAGCAGGAGATCACGAGTTCGAGTCTCGTTGGGACCTTATCATTCATTTAACCGTGTCTTTTAGGTAAAACCATTTTTATTTTTCTACGCTTTTCATTTAGTGAAACAGCCTCGATAGCGCAGTAGGCAGCGCGCGAGTCTCATAATCTCGAGGTCGTGAGTTCGAACCTCACTCGGGGCAATATTAAGTTACTTTTAAAAAATCTTTTGTAGGTAATTCTTCTAGACAACAGTCTTTGTCATCACGAGGATTTATTAGCACGTTTTTCAAAAGTATAATCTTTTGGGGCTCATCCGGGATTTGAACCCGGGGCCTCCTACACCCAAAGCAGGAATCATACCACTAGACCAATGAGCCAACAAACTTGTTTTTTCACTTTTTAAAGTGGAAATCGGACAGAAAAAGGGGCCAGTGGGGAAAAGGCTAATGATACATCGAGATTACTGAGACAGTCTTCCATGGATTGGCTGTAAAGCACCGTGAACCGACTTCATTTTCAGGTTAGTCATGAAACCGAGACTCGACTGCACTTTCATCTTCAGAGATCAAGAATTGACCACGCTTTCATCTTAGCCGAAAAGCCGAGAATCTACCGCACTTTCATCTTAGCCAAAACGCCGAGAATCGTCTGAACGCTCATCTAAGCCAAAAGGCAGAGAATCGAACGCACTTTCATCTTAGTCAAAACGCCGAGAATCGACTGCACGCTCATCTTAGCCAAAAGACCGAGAATCGACCACACTTCCAACTTAGCCAAAAGTTAATCATACCACTACACCAATATCATTAGAAACCAAAATTTCGCAAGCGTTCTTAGGGCTTGTGGCGCAATGGATAACGCGCCTGACTACGGATCAAGAGATTCCAGGTTTCGCTCCGTTAGTTTTGGAAAGTTTCTAGGTTAATTTGACGATTTACTACCCCAAACTGAGTTCATTTTGACAGTGAGTGTGTGCTGCACACGATAGTGTCAGTATTAGTGCGAATTAGTGCTGTTTTAACTGTGAAATCTGTGATTTAAGATAATTCCCTACTCTCCAACGCCTAAGGCCAACACGTGTGGCGATGGCGGACGATTGTACGGTGGAGATTGGGGTGGGAAACCCCAGTCCCCAGTTCCAAAGGAAAACGTTTCATCGACTTCTGATGGAGCTTGGTGAGACAGGCGTCAACATCGAGGGTATTGCCCTAATGATGCTCGCAAGTACTCAAGTCGTTCACGTCACGTTCTATCGTCCTGCGGATGCAGCTGAGTTCCTTCAAAAGAATGGCGGCGTATCTCAACGTGTGCTTGAGGGACGAAACGCCACTGTGGTCATTCGAGACCCTAACATCAAGGAGAAGTTCATCAGAATCTCGGATTTTCCCGTTAAAGGGAACGTTGAAGTGCTGAAGACGAGGCTCCGAGAGTTTGGTGCTGTTTTGGATGTCAGAAGAGAGCGATACAAGGCGTCGGAGGATTATTTCGATTGCCTGACTGGTATTGTCCTCGTCCGAATGTCACTGGAAAAAGACATCCCGAACTACCTCCAAGTAGGAGATTGCAAAGTTTTCGTCCGATACCAGAATCAGCCGCTCACTTGTAGAGTATGCGATATGAAAGGCCATTTGGCCGCGAATTGTCCTAAGACAAATAAAGTTCCTGGTGGCCGCACATCTGTCACGAAGCCTGCCAAGGAGACCACCCCATCTTTGGCGGCGAGTTTGACAACGAATCCTGTTCCCTCAATGTCGTCACAGACAGAGTTCCCGGAATTACAAAAGAAATCTGGGCCTGCCCAGCCAACGAAAAAGAATGAAGATAACATCGTGACACCCAACGAGCCCGTACCAGAAAAAGAGGCTGATCCAGTGGTTGCTACGCCCGAGACACCGGCGTCGTCAGCTACGTTCACAGTTCCTCCACCTGTGCTTGAGGACGAAAGTCCCATGATACAGGAGACCAGTACCCAACAAGGTGGCGAAATTGACGGGGCCACCAATCAACCTGGCGAGGATGAGGATGAAGAGGGAAGCCTCTCAGATTACGCATCAACCATTGACTCGACTGCTTCTATCCCACCAGGACAGCGCAGAAACGCAAGGAGAGAAGCAAACAAAAGACGCCTTCCTGATGGATCCCCCACCGGGACGGCCCCGCCCAGCGGGAAAACACGAAGAGGACGGAAACAGAAGAAAACTTAAATTATGGATATGACAGAACTTCAACTAGCATCCATTAACATATCGCGGGTCAGCTCAGATGAGCGCCGCCGTCTACTCTTATCCTTTTGTGTTGAAAATCGATTTGATATTGTTGCTTTACAAGAAGTTCCGTTCGCCGAGTGTCCAATCCTTAGCCGAGACTACAGAATAATCTCTAATCCAGGCCCGAACAAAATCGGAACTGCAGTTCTGATTCGTAACAGTCTAAATTTAGATGTTTTGGAAGTGAAAACCGACCCCGATGGCCGCCTACTCGCCGTACGGTTTAGTGATTTTGTTTTTTGCTCCGTATACGCCCCATCAGGGCGACAGAACCGGGACGAAAGATGTTTCTTTTTTGGTGTTTCTGTGCCTGCTTTCGTTTCACAGTGGCACGATTCTGTTATCCTAGCAGGCGACTTTAATGCGGTAGACGACGTGATGGACCGTGCCCGGCCCACTTCTGCCCCACGCTCTGCCATGGTAGACAAACCGTTGATTGAATTGGTTGCAGGGTTATCCCTCGTCGATATGTGGAAGAAATTACGTGCTGGCGAAGCCGGCCACTCCTATTTCCATAGCCATGGCTCGGCCAGACTGGATCGTATCTATAGTGCGAAACATCTTGTGAACAAACTTTACAATGTGCAGCTTATCCCTTCATACATTTCCGATCATTTTGTGTTACAAATTACGTTCGCCAGTGATGTCCCAATAAGCCCACAGCGAAGGCCAGCAGGCAATCTGTGGAAGTTAAACACGAGTGTTCTATCAGAAGAGGCGTACCAAAATAGGATCAACAAGTTCTTGTGCCATGCTGCTAACCACCCACTTCGACAGCAGGATATCCTGTTATGGTGGGAAACAATTTTTAAGTCCGGTGCAAAGAAAATTTCGCAAGATTATTGCCGCCGCCGCGCGCGACTTATCCGGTCAACGAGATCCTTTTACAGCGGATGCTTAGCTGAACTAGCCGCTGAGGTGGGTGAGAACGAGGGCGGATGGGCTATTTTCCAGGACCTCCGGGAACGAGCCAAGCAGTGGGACCTTTATGTGCTGAACGGCGCCAAGGTGCGCTCACGCCTTATGTCCGTGGAGGACACTGACGAGCCGTCCATTTTCCATGTCGCGGCGGAGAAAAGAAACGCCTCTCTTTCGTCTATTCTCTCCCTCTCTGACGGAGATCGCATTTGCACGAATGCGGACGAAATTGATAGAATGCTGACTCAACATTTTGAATCCACCTTCGGCCGAACCGCAACGACGGATGAGGCCCATGGAAGAAAATTTCTGGACAGTGTGGTGAACACGGCAAAACTGCCGACGGATTTCCATTGTCAGTATGACTTGACAGAGTTGACAGCTGCAGTGAACGCATTACCAAGGAACAGCAGCCCTGGTGACGACGGGCTCCCAAGTGAATTCTACATTGCTTTTTGGCCGACAGTTGGCCCTTTGTTTTTGGAGATGTTCTTAAAAGTATTGGAGAAGGGCTCTCTTACGCCCTCACAGGGCAACGCCCTGATCCGTTTAATCCCGAAGAAAGATTGTCCAGTGAACCCGACTGATTATCGCCCGATTTCCCTTTTAAATTGTGACTACAAGGTGATGGCCGGTGTACTTGCTGGTCGCCTCAAACGCTCGCTTGACAAAACTTTGGGTGTCGCGCAGCGAGGTGGAGTTCCTGGCCGTCGTCTGGCGGATAACCTGGCTCTCTACCGAGACACAATTGCCTTTCTTGAAGAGAGGACGGATTTGGTGGCTGATGACGACTGTCATCAACGTGGTCCAGCTGGCCCGCCTGGAGCAGTCATTGGCATCGACCTGGAAAAAGCATATGATCTGGTTGACCGATCCACCCTCTGGGCCACCCTACTAACTATGGGCTACCCAGCCGATTTCGTGAACCACCTAACGACTTTATACTCGGTCGCTACAATGTCCATACTTAATGGATCGCGTGTAGCTGGAAAAGTGAATTGCCAAATTTCAATCCGCCAGGGTTGCCCGCTCTCGATTCATCTGTTCGTGCTCTACTTGGAGCCATTGCTGGCCCGCCTCACCTTGGTCCTGAAGGGTATTCCACTTCTACACCATCGATTGATGGTCAGAGCATATGTGGACGATATCGCGGCCTTTGTTGAGACGGACGAAGATCTTATCCTCCTAGATGAGGCGCTACACTCTTTTTGTTGCTGGACCGGAGCCAGAGTGAACCGGACGAAAACCAAAGCTTTGGGCCTTGGTAAATGGACTGGGCGGACGACGTGGCCACTACCGTGGTTACAGACGTCCTCCCCACTCACCCTACTTGGCGTGCCATTCTCGGCGTCAATCACTGAGACTGGAACTAGAGTCTGGAAATCGACATCCGGCCACCTACGTGGTGTTTTGAGGGAGAATATCCCACGCCGCTTCTCCCTGTTCCAGAAAGTTATGTTCATCAAGACAACAGCGGTGTCCCGTGCTGTTTACATCGGTCAGATTTTTGAGTGCCCGGCTGATGTATTGGAGAAAATACATTCAGCAATTATGTTCTTTTTGTGGTATGGAAAACTGGAACGGCCCGACCCGACGATCTCCTACAGGACTGCCCGGACGGGCGGACTTGGCATGGTGAACATCAGGCTGTTTCTGCAGGCTTTGTTTGTTCGCCCGGTTTTGATGACTCTGACTGGACCAGATACGGTCCATCGTGGGCTGCTGAGATACTGGCTGGCATGCCCGACACGTGATTTCCTCCCATACTATTCCGAAACTGTTCCCCGCTCTTTCTTTGCCCGACCATTGTACCTAAATTGTGTTGTTTCCCTGTCAAGAAATTTGTTCATGAAGAAACTTTTCGGGCCTGAAGGCCCCAAACAGCACAGGGTGTTATACCACTCTTGGTTGGCTGAGTCCCTGAAAGCCGGAGCGGTGGAAACACTCCTACCGGATTTAGACTGGCCGACTATGTGGAAACGAACGGCCGCGCTTCCCCATGATGTGCGAGAAACTTTTTTTATGTTTAATCACCGTCTACTGTTTACCCGCTCTCGAGCTCACCGCCTCGATCCTGCCAATCCTGCCAATTGTTTATTATGTCAGAAAACCCCCGAGACTGATATCCATTTGTTCATCGAATGTCCAAAACGTGCTAGCCTGTTTTATTGGCTACACTCAAAACTTACATCTCTGGGATACAGCGGCCCCCTTTTCCCCGTCATACGAGGACATGGTATAGCCGGGCGCGATTCGAATCATCAGTTCCTCCTTGTTGCCGCATATGTTCATGTCGTTTGGAAAGCGAGAACACGGAAAAGACTGCCCGAAGTACAAGAGATCGCAACGTACTGGAACCTCCTGAAGAAACGGAACGGCCCGCCCGAGAACGCTGGACTCGATTTTGTCAACACAGAATAGTCCTTTCCCCGTTTTTTTTCCCTTTTTCTACTGTGTTTTTTGTGTCTCTTACTGTATTAATATCTCCTGGGGAGTACTTTCTGTACAAATTCCCCCTAGAGCTATCTAGATGTGCTCAACGTTTTCCTGATCTGGGTTTCCCAGTATAAAAAGCGTCATTAACTAAATACAGAAACTATTTAAAACAAAAAAAAAAACTCCTGGCAGGCTCGTGGATTCATTCTATTTTTGGTTTGCTGCTATTACAACATTCAACCTACAATATAAAATAATAAGTTTAAATGCAGAACATTGGATTTCTACTAATAGTTCATTAATAGACTTGCAGAGGGCGGGAAGGCATTTGCCCAGGCAACTAGAACGGGAGTTGTAATTGATATTTGGGGTAAGCCATAAAACGACGATACTAATAATAGATTTCCTTCGAACCGGAGTTGAACCAGTGACCTATGGATAACTCGATATTAACTTGTAGCCTACAGTCCACCGCTCTACCAACTGAGCTATCGAAGGGATGTAAGCGCAGGTTTATCAACCAAAAAAAGTCTCACAATAAAAAAGTCATAGAATTTTGAGTCATATAGTTTTCTCAAGTAACACAGATTCAGGGGTAGACACATAAGTAACGACCTAGTGTGTCTTGAAGAGACATTATTTAAAAAGAACATACGAATATTCAAACATATTGATTTGGGTAAACTTTGTACAAAATGCAATGACGCAGATGGTAGGATTTGGACCTACGCTCACAGAGGGAAACTGATTTCTAATAAGTCGTCTTAACCACTCGGCCACATCTGCATGAAATAACCTTCTACGTATCTGTAAACAGATGAATTTGCAGGTTCAAGGTCTTAGCTTCTCAATTCCAATGTCACAATCTAATTTAAGTTACAAAATGCATCGACCGGGAATCGAACCCGGGCCGCCCGCGTGGCAGGCGAGCATTCTACCACTGAACCATCGATGCTTGTATGAAACCTTGCGTCGGGATTCAGACACACCGTGGTAATATCTGAGAAGGATTGACCACGAAGAACATCACACAACCATCGGAAGTTAGCTGGTCATTATAAAGCCCCTTGGGCGCCTTCGGGATTTATGCTTACGCTTCAGAACTTTTGAAAAAAAAATTATTCAATAGTATATTAACAATGTAAATTCAATTTAATGACATGATTACTAGATGTAATCACAGAAAGGATAGTTTTACCTTTATTCTCCCTGTTTTTAGAAATTAATTAGTTTTTACGGATTTACGAACGCACCTTGATTTCTTTGTTTACAAAAAACCAAAAACCAAAAAAAAAAACATTTTTAAGATGGCCGCTTTTTTCGTCTTATTTTCGATTAAAAAGGCATAAATGTCAACAAGGTTTGACATTTGATTGTGCCAAAAGGTGCTTAACCCTAAGTATTAGCTTTGTCATTACATAATTTCAAAAACTTTAATACAATATAGAATATTTGCTAATTTATCACGTTCTCGTCTCCCATTGGTGGATATTTGTGACAATCAAGATTTGCGGGGCCCTCAGAGAGAGCGGAGCCTATCGCGTTAAAGACCCCTAAACCTTCGGTTGAATTGTTCGAATTGTGCACAAACTTCATCAAAGATATTTAAATATTTGTAGGGTTCACACTCATGTTGCTCATTACAAGCACATCAACACGTTTTCAGTACAGGTTAGTTCCTTATTAAGAGTGTTACTCCCATATTGTCTAGTGGTTAGGATACCTACAGACGTGTCTATCTGATCTCCCAAGAGTGACATCTTGCTGTGAGTCCTAAACCTATTTGTTCTTTTGTCTATTTATTGTATTGTTGCATCTGTTTCGTTTGATTTTTGTTATTTTTCTTTGCTTTGTTACGTGTCATTTTGTTGTTTTTTTCCCCTTTTTTTGCATTTTTTCTTTTTTTGCCGTCTCTTTGCCCCATTTTTTTTTTGTGGGTAAAATGGGTACGGAAACCCCAGACGTCTGGCCTCGTACTGCCGAAATTTCTTTTGGCAATACCGAAGTGACTAGGCACGAATTCTATGAATGTTTTGAGCGCCATGACAGTGAGTCTGAAAGCATTTTTGAGGCTGTTTCTCGCCTACCAGGCCGTTCTTTTTGCATTTTTCGAGTTGGGTTCAAGACCGTCAAGGACCACATTGAGTTTTTGGATAAATTTAGTACCAAAGAATCCGTAGTCGTTAGTGGCAAAGATGTTCGAATCAGAGTAAGGGATAGGTCTGTCAATCTAGTACGCATTCGAATCCAACATTTTAAATTCGATGATGACTTAAGCCTGCTAAGCAAGAGATTGCGTGAGTATGGTTTGGTGTCTCGGATTTTTTGGGACACGTATCAGGATAGGTCGCTTCCAAAGTGGAACGGCATTAAGACTGGAGTGGTCAACGTGGATATGGAAATCCACAAGAACATTCCGTCTTATATCACTTTTGGAAGCTACAAGGATCCATTAATGGTTTCTTACCCAGGTCAAATGCACACATGTCGTTTGTGTGACTCCCCAACCCATGTCTTAGCTGACTGCCCCAAGCAACCCAGTAGATTAACTACCCCAAGCACCAATCCCGTAGGCTCCAATGAAACACGTAATTACAGTAGCGTACTAACTAACCGCGCCCCAATTAGGCAGACAACTGTCAGAAAGCCCCAGGCGACAAATCAAATCCCAATTGCTCCATCCGTCGATGCCCAGTCCTTCCCTGTGCTAGCTCAACGGATAACACCATCGACTGCCGTGGTTCCTTTTAAAGCTGTAGAGGACCCGAGTTCGACTCCCGATGGATCCGGAACTGACACTGCCGAGGATACTGATGCTGAGGACCCCCTTTCGGTGTCTTCAGAAGCAGTTCCTCGTCCAGCGTCGAAAAAGAAGAAAAAGGAGTCACGAGAGTTTCGTGATCAGGAGAAAAAATCACGAAAAAAGAGCCGCGTTGTCCCCTCCCAGTCGAGCATGGAGGAATTGGAGCAAATTTTACCTGATATAGCTCAGTTAATAGAGGTCGAGTCTCTGACTCGAGATGTTCAGGGATCGAATCCGGGTGGAGACATCAATTCTTTTTTCAGTATTTCGGGGAGAGATGATGTGCCACCTGGTGCAATTTCCCAACCTGAGCCTTCGGTTCCCACCACAGTAGATCAGGAGGATAACGAAGAGGATAGAGAGATGGATGTTACCCAACTGGATTCGGTTTCGAATCCCGAGGAAAGCAGTTCTTTTTCTGATAGCAGCATTCAACCAGGCCAACGCCCACTTGATAGCCAGGAGGTTAGTCATGTGAGCGAGACTCAGGAGTCCTCGGGCATTCCCCTCGGCACTCCACCACTTGACATTAAAGGAAAAACTTTTCGAGCTTTGAAACTCATAAGTAAAAATCCCCCAAAAGTTCAGAATACTAAACCTAGATTTAAACATTAAGCATGATGAATATCGCAACATATAATATTAATAGAATCTCATCTCCTGAGAAACTTCAAATAATACTCAATTTATTTTTACATCAGAAACTAGATATTATATGTTTGCAAGAAGTAGTATTCCACTCCAGCACTGTATTTACTAACCATTATCAGATGCACACGAATCTTGGCCCTAGAAAACATGGGACAGCCATCTTAATACGACACGGCCTGAACGCCAACAACATTTTGTTTGAACCGGAGGGGAGGCTGATAGCCATGGAAGTAAAGGGCTTTGCTTTCGTGTGTATTTATGCCCCATCTGGTGATCAAAATAAAATTTATAGAGATTCGTTTCTCCGTCAAACTATACCGGCTTATGTTGCCCAGTATAAGGCGCCAGCAATTATATTGGGAGATTTTAATGCCATTGACGAGATCGATGACAGAAAGAGTTGCAAGACAGCACCGCCCAAAACTAGACTATCATCACTAGAAGCCCTTAGAGATTTAGTAAAGGCCCTCTCACTAACAGATGTTTGGAAAGATATTCGAAAAGATGAACCTTGTTGGACGTACAATTGTGCGTCTAGCCAGGCTAGATTGGACCGAATTTACTGCCAGCATCATGTAAAATTTTCTGATATCCACTTGCACGACTTACCATTCGGGGATCACAGACCAATTGTAGGGTATATAAACAGCACTACCCCTCGTCCTGCAATGAGAAGAAAGCCAATGGATTTATGGAAACTTAACACATCCATTCTTGATGATGAGGAATATGTAGAATTGGTGCATGATTTTATTGAGGAAATGTCCCAACACCCATCCCGTATTGCAAACGTAGATCACTGGTGGGAGTATACCTTCAAACCTGGCCTCAGGCGTTTATCAATTAACTATTGTAGAAAGAGAATCTGTGATCAGAGAGTCAAGCGGAAATTGCTCCAACATCAATTAAATGAAACCGTGAACAGTGCAGATTTCAATCATGCACGCTATATGGAGTTGAAACGTGAATTTCTAGCCTGGGAGCGAGAAGCATTGAGGGGATTTGCAATTCGTTCACGCGTGCAGTCTTCAATAGAAGAAGAGCCATCTACCTTTCACATGAATAAGTCAACGAGCAATTTCCAGAAATCTCTGATCACTCAGCTCAAAACTGATGATAACCGTAAAATTACCCAACCTGAGGAAATTAACCAAGTAATAATTGAACATTTTAGTAAAATCTTTCAGAATCAACCCTCACCAAATACCCAATTAGCTGGTAAATTTTTGGAAGGAATTAGGGGTGCACTTAACCGTACAAGATCCAATAAAAACGATCCGGGAGTATCAGTGGTAGCTCAATCGGTTAACGCTCAAGCGAGTAATCGAGGAGTACTAGGTTCGATCCCGGTGACTGACAACTTTCTAGTAGCACCCTTTACAGTAGGAGAAATTAACAACTCCCTTAGGGCAACCAAAAAGAACAAGGCCCCTGGTACTGATGGCATTCCTTTTGAGTTTTATCTAAAATTCTGGGATGTCATTGGTACTCACTTTCTCGACATGATGAATTCTGTCCTCGAAAAGGAAAAACTACAACCATCGCAGGGCAGAGCAGCTATCAGATTGGTCCCAAAAATCCCGACACCTAATAAAATCACTGATTACCGACCAATCTCTTTGCTAAATACCGATTATAAATTAATCGCGTCAGTATTGGCTTTTCGTCTGAGAAAATCACTTCCAAATTCTTTAGGTTCTCATCAAAAAGGTGGTGTACCCGGCCGCTATATCTTTGAAAGCTTGAGTTTAATTCGAGATGTCATTGATAATACAGGCCGTAAATCAAAAGAGGTATCATCTCTCAAGCCGGCCGCCATTATTGCGTACGATTTGGAGAAAGCATATGACCTTGTCAATCGAGACGTACTGTGGGAAGTGATGATTGCCATGGGCTATCCCACTCTGTTTGTTGATTGACTTAAAACACTGTACAGCATCACTGAACTGTGCCCATTGAACGGAAATGATATAGTCGGCACTGTGGACAATGCACAATCCGTGCGGCAGGGGTGCCCCCTGTCTGTCCACCTATTCGCCCTCTATATCGAACCTCTTTTAGTTTGCTTGGCTAAAGGTATTAACGGTATTGAACACTATGGGAGGCGTGTAAAAGTTCGTGCCTACGTAGATGACTTAGTAGTTTTTGTCTCCTCTGTCAAAGACATCCGTCATGCGTGTGAGATCATTTTAGAATTTTGTGCCTGGACTCATGCCAGAATAAACAAAGGGAAAACTAAATTGCTGGGTCTAGGGACCTGGGCATTAAATGTCAGCAAAGCATCTGTAGTGGCGCAGTCGTCTAAGGCACAGTCTGGGGTTTCCGAGGTCCGAGGTTCGATTCCCAGTAAAAGCAAGTTAAACCCACATAATTCTAAACGCGTATGGCCATATGATTGGATAACCCAAGTAGACGAGATAAATATTCTTGGAATTATTTTTACTCCTGAAATTAAAACCACCACCAAAAATAATTGGCAGAGACAGTTCAATATCGTTCAAAATATTCTTATTTCAAACACACACCGTCATTTTACTTTTTATGGTCGCGTACTTTTTATCAAACAACATGTTTTATCCCAACTTATTCATATAGCTCATGTACTCCCTTGCAACAAAACCCAAGCCCTCCAACTCCAGCAAAAGTGCAATAGATTTCTTTGGGCCCAACGTAGAGAACACCCACCCCTAAATGTTTTAATCCGCCCCCGGCTTCAAGGTGGGCTCGGTGCCACGCTACTTTTTCAATTTTTTCTGTCCCTTTTCACCCGTCAAATTTTCAAATCCCTAATTCACCCCGAGGCTACAGAGAGAACTGCTCCAGTTTATTGGTTGGGGCCACATCTGAAAATTCTACTACCAAATATCACCCAGCCTAGATTTGATCCGCCCCATTCATCGCATCCATACTTTACCACATCACTTTCAACCATCATCGATCTCCTTAAAGCTGGCATATTTTCATCAACATCTGCATCCACTCACCGCGCCACCTACAATCACCTGATCGCTAACATTTGCAGACCGGGGAGAACTGAGATTGCAAAACCGGACCTTGACTGGGCTTCCATCTGGCGGTGGGTGGCAAAAATTAAAGGAAAGAACGCTGAACTGGTGTGGGATTTTAATCACAACCAGCTCCCTACCAACGTGCGCCTTAAAAGTCTCAGGCTTTCAGAAAACAACCAATGCCCTCTATGCAATGCCGAGGAAGAAACTGACGACCACCTAATGTTACTTTGTACGGAAAAAACATCAGTTTATGGCTTCGTATTCAACTTACAAAACTCGGATGTCTTAAACCACTACGATCAGCAATCAATGGAGACGTCGGAAATGGCCCAAATAAAAAGAAGATCCTGGCGCTCATCCAATCCTACATCATCACCGTCTGGACTGCCCGCAGCCAAAACAACACCCCAGCCATTAACGAAGTGCAGTCTCTCTGGTCAAGCCTCCTTCATTCAGAAAATGCTCCCCAGATGTCACCTTCTATTCCCTAAGACTTCTCTTTATTTTCTCCACAGATGTCTTCTTATTTTCTTGAAGCTATATTCTTTATTCTCTCTGTATATTAATAACCTCTCCGCGAATGCCATATTGTTATTGTTATGTTTTCATCATCTTTTTTTTCCCCCTTGGCCACAGCAAGTCACTCGATGTCACTCGTGTTAAAATTGTCTCAAATGATCTGTAAAACAACTTAATTTTTATTTGTGACAATACATCGTTTAAATATATAAAAAAAACCAGGAGGCCCGGGTTCAATTCCCGGTATGGGAATTTGTATTTTAGTTTTATTAAGCACCCTTTGATTAATACTCTGCAGTGATTACATTAATCATTCCATGTGTGAGTAGCTACAATACTAATATCATTTAACAATACAGGAATATAAGTCATTGGCCATTTAATATTGTTTTGTGTGTAACTCCTTTAAGCAGAAGCCGATCCTGGAAGTACTGCAATACCAGGTCAACTCGTGGCGGGGGCTATGCAAGCACAGCGTTCCCACCGATTTTCAAAAATCAGTTTAATATTCACTTGAACGTGAAAAAATTTGCCACAAAGAATCAGCGAAATTCTTAAGAGCTGCGACAAGTGAGATTTCCACTAAACAATGGCTCACCAACCACACAATGTCCCAAGTTTAGTTGTTCTTGAGATAAATAAGAGTGAGTAATACTCCTTTTCTCAAAGTTTATTTAATAAATTAACAATTAATTTGCTAAAGAAAACCACGTTATGATGCCTTCCAAGTCAGTTCTCTTGGGACCCAGTTCTGACCAACTTAAAGAAAGGGGATAATCTTGCTATGTTCTTATGTGAAGTAGATATTTAACGTGGATGGTTCTACCAAGATATAAAACTAACTGCGATGGCCGAGAATCGAACTCGGGTCGACTGCTTGGAAGGCAGCCATGCTAACCACTATACCACCATCGCTTTACGCCAACAAAGTAAAATTACAAAGTCAATATTTTCGGGCCGCTTTGCCGAATAAAACAATTTAATTTTAGATTCTTACATTTACTTTATGTACTGCCTCCTATGAGAATTGAACTCATGACCACTAGTTAGCAACAATGAAAGTACAAGACTAGTGCTCTGCCACTGAGCTAAGGAGGCTCTAAAAGATGTAAAAAGTATCACGGTATAAAAGTTATAAGGTATTCCGATTATAAGTTTGCTGGCAAAAATGGTCATGGTTTCATTCAAGAATACATGTGTGTACATATGCTGTGATCGTCTAGTGGTTAGGACCCTACGTTGTGGAAAAACGATAATTCCGTAGTAACCCAGGTTCGAATCCTGGTCACGGCAATTCATATTTACTATCGATTCATACGGGAATATATTCATGCTGGTATTTATTTCATGCAACATATTATAAAAAAAACTAGGCATATATCTTTGTTAGTAGTATTGGTAACGTATTAATGGGATTCAAGGTATGAACCGGGGGAGAAACTAGAGCGGGGTTTCCCCATACCACGGGCCATTTTTATTGGGCTTTAGGGTGACATCCTTTTTTCGGATAGTACATGAAAAAAAGATGCCCTCTTGTCAAGCTCCCCAAAAATGGTGTGTTGTGTGGAGACGCCGCACCAGTTTCCCAGCAATGTGGCAGTATGGCAGGGGTGGAATTCAAACCCACGCCCCCGAAGAAACTGGTGCAATAAACCACTGCCTTAGAACGCTCGGCGTATGATATTCGGTACCCAACATCATTCTGCAGCAATCCAGAACCAGCAATTCAAATAAATGCTTGTCTGCTTTCTGCCTAAGGCCTAAGCCGAGAGAGAGAGATAGAGGAGACCCAAACGGCCGTCTGAGAAGGATGAGGTGTGGAAATCAGTCTGGTAAGCTGGAGTCACTGCGGCCGTACTGGTCGCGTTGCGGGTCACCACTTACGATTGCTGAGCTGGCTAGCCGTTGATCGCACATGCCAGATTTATGTTGTCAGCGGCCGTGGTAACTCACACGACGCTACCTAGATTTAATCGAGCGGACTCGGACTCCCAGAACACCGAAGAAGCTATTTGGCTTCAAGGCGGGCTCAGATCGCTTCGCGTTCCGCTAGGCCGTTTCCCTTCTCTCTGTGTGTTCTCAAGGACTCTGAGGATTCTTCCGAGGCTCGAGTCTCGGACCGTCCAAGTTGGCACTCGAGACTGTGAGATTTCTGTCATTGGGAAAAGTGTAAGTAAAAACACCAAGTCCTCGAGACCAATGGTTTTCTTTATTTCTTCGCCCGTGACTTGGGCTGTTTCTGCCGGTAGTCCAAACTTAGACTTGGGTAGGGTCTACAGTTTTGACAAGAGGTACTCGTTTCCCTCGGAACTGTTTTCTTTCATTCATCGTCGTCGTTTTCTTCTTCTGTCCTCTTTTGATGGACGAGGTGACCGAGCGGTTAAGGTGATGGACTGCTAATCCATTGTGCATTGCACGCGTGGGTTCGAATCCCATCTTCGTCGTATTTGTGTATTAATGCCACCTAAAAAATTTTTTAGATGTACATATTATCCCTTCAGGGGTACCTGAAGGCTACCAAGGGATAATACCCCGAGAGAAAAAAAATTTATTGCCACTACAGACAAATTATTTAGAAATCAAAAAATAGTTAAGCAATTTATCACAAATCAAATTGAAACAAATATTTGATAGTAAGTTACTTTTAGCCTTATGAAAATATGAATCATTTAAATATAAAAGCATACACTAATTAATTATTTTACTGGAAAGCAAAAAAAATTTAGATTTTGCAGTTGAAAAAAAAACTTTGTGAGGCACAACAGAATTGTAGTTTGTAATAATAAAAAGTAAGAGAACTATTCCTACTTTAGAAATACAGAAAACCAGAGGTATAATATTTTTATTTTTGTGAAATAAAATCAAAAGAAAAAAACCATTTTTACAGATCAAAGAAAAAATTGGATACTGTTTAGCACCATTCCTTTAGACCTAAGGTGTTTAAACCATGGCCTACTCCATCTAGAGGCCGAGTAACTTCCTATCTTCCCATGTTATAAGATAAATTTTGAAAAATATTTGGAAATTTAACCAAAGATAGAGGTTTAAAAATTAAATTTAGTCATACTAGATGACCCTATACCTAAAGTCATTATTCATTAAGATATTTATATTTTTAAGTTCATTTTGACGAGGGAAGTACGCTTGCGAACGCCATCTACCTAAAGGTACAGATATCTCTACATTAAATTTGTGCGCCATCTGTTTTGGTGAGCGCTTAAAAGCAAAACTGGGATAGCCGATTTAACACATGGGGCTGCAATAGCGTCAAAACGGCTCTCACTAGAGGGCGCTCGCAAGCGTACTTGGTCCGTCAAGATCGCATTTTAAAATTGAAATATCTCCTAATTTACTAATTTAAACAAAAAAGTAATTGGCAAAACACTTATAAATTTTTAAGCTCTTACTAATGAGATAAAAAAATTTTTACATGGGTTTCATTGGAAAAAGGTTAGTTACTCGGCCTCTAGATAGAGTAGGCCATGGTTTAAACTAGGGTATTAAGCGGTGACCTTGTTCAGCAATAGTTAACCACTTGAATGTAGCATTTCGTATATACCTTAACAACTTCCTCTTTTTTTACAACGAAAATCAATCAGATAAAAATGAACAATGATGATAGGCAGCAGAAGAATACTGTGACAATTTCATATATAAATTATGAAATCGCAATTAACAAAAAAACACACCTGAAGGTTTTGCCACCTGCGGGGCTTTATATTATCTTACTATATTTACTTTCTTATTCAATCTGTCCAATGTGCGTTATAATATAACAACCTGGTCCTGGATGGATATGTGAAGAATGATTCCTTATTTTTTAAATTAAGTTCTTCGAAATGGCAGGCGAGCATTCTACCACTGAACCATCGATGCTTATATTATCATTTAGGTGCGCGGAGATTGCATGATAATGTCTAAGGATTATCACACCCTTAAATTATCGTCGACGACGTCTCCATGATTCCAGCTAAGGTAGTCAGAGGCCCTCGCCAGGTGGTTTGTAACAAACACACTGCCGATTTTACTCTGAAAAAACTTCAAAAAGGAAGAGTTGCTCAAGCCTTGGCAATGGACACAACATCCAAAGACATTGCCCGCTTCACCTCCTATAGAACTGAATTTCGGCATGCTGACTAGGAATTCATCCACATTGCTAGGCTGGATATCTTGCCACTTTGTGGATATCCCTATCTAGATGCTCCCGTGAGGTCCTGTCGCCGCTGCAGACGAGAAGACGAAAACGGATATCATGTCCTTAACCACTGCAACCTCCATCTTACTTCAGCCACCAAGAGACATGACTTCGTTCTCGAGCTTCATGACATCCTACTGACCAGAAGAGGGTATGCTGCAAAAATCAACCAAGCCACCCCGGGACAACGACTGTGACCTGGTGGTGCTTGTGGTTGGCTCACTAGGATCTTGGCTTCCATCAAATGACGACATCCAGTCTCTTCTGGGCATCGACGGGCGCAGTTGGGCGATATTTAGGAGGAAGGCAAGATTGGCAGCGATCCAAGGATCAATGTCATGTTGCAGGATAGCACAAGGCTAACTTGTATTCAGATGCCGAGAATCAAACGGGGGGGAAGAAATAACACAAAAGGAAAGCAAATTGACACGGACACAAATCCACATCGACGCAAGCGCGGGGAGCCTAGCGCGGCCCGTCCCTCGAACAAGAATACAAGACACAAAAGAGAGATAAATACCAGGGAGCTGCCGTCGCGTCCATGAGTGAAGGGCGAGTGAAAGAGTTACGAGAACAGCCCCGTTCACGAGCGTTCTGGGGGAGGGTGTCACGACCATTCGTGACATCTAACGGGGGAAAATGGGACACGTCTGTGCGACGCAGGGGGCTTGCGGGTACCCCGCAATTCGTTACATTCGGCCTTTCCTGGCCTGTGACTTTTCACGCACATAATACACAATATTCTAATACACACACTTCAACTACTATCTGAGATAAAGGCACTGAATTACCACAAACAATCAAACATTCAACTGAATTACAAATCAAACATTCAATAGGGATTTTCTCTTTGGAGAATACACTGACACACACGATGAAAATAATAATTCACGACAAATTCCAATCAAGAGCCAACCCAAACGAAATAAACAAAATTTACCCTCCTTTTTGCAAAGTTTACCGCTATCAGGCTTTACTGGCTCGCGGATGGGGGAAACTATGGGGATTTAGGAGCAAGTCAGACGACTCAATTACTAAACTTGATTAACCAAACAAAAATGCAAATCGACCAGAAAAAAAAAGAGAAGATAGAAAAAAAAAGGGAAAAAGGGAAAAAAAAAGAAAAAGACAAAGACAATTTTTACATATCCAGCTCGTATTCTTCTAATATCGCGGGGAGACGGGAAACACGACCGCTTCTGGTTGTTTTTGGCGGCTGCTTCGGAACTTGTAACGGAGGAACCGGAACTTCTTCTCTTACGGGCGTTGAGATGATCTCAGCAATTTCCTGTTCATGTTCACCATCTTCTACTCTCACACATGGCTCGTCAGGCTCACTCACGCAGGGTTCATTAATTTCACTCACGGCATACCAATCGCTGTCAGCTCTAGATCGAAACGGCTTCAATTGCACGACATGTGCGTTGAACTTTCTTCCTTTCTTCCGTTTCCTTTTCGACGGCAGGTCTTCCACTAAGTACGTCGTCTCTGCCACTCTCTTGACGATCTGAAACGGGCCGATATATTTCGGTAGGAATTTCTTGGTTAGACCCTTCTGTTTTATCAACCGCCGCACTAGCACAAGATCTCCCGCGACGTACGGCTTTGATGCTTTTCTTCGAGCGTCAATCAGCTCCTTGCTTTTTTCTTGACGCCGGATGATGTTCAGTCTCGCCGCCATTCTCAAGTCTTCTACGCGTTTCGTGAACTGCTTCCTCGATACCGGACTATCCTCCGGCCACACGAACAAGTTGCAATCCGGCCTGTTTGGGAGCCGGCCGTAAACCAGCTGGAACGGGGAATACTTGGTCGTAGACTGCTTAGCTGTGTTGATGGCGAAGACAGCATCTGACAGGCGCTCGTCCCAATCGCGATGATTCGGTGCTATGTATCCAGCGATTGCTCTGGCAGCTGTTCGATTTAGCCTTTCGACTAGGCCATTCGTTTGGGGATGCTCTGCTGATGCGACGACGTGATGGATTCTCATCCGCTCCAACTCCGATGATAATTCACGACTAGTAAACGCCGAACCGGGATCCGAGATAATTCTGCTCGGTACTCCATGACGATTGATGATGGATTCCTTCAGGAATTTTGTAACGTAACAGGTGGCTGTACTTGGTACCGCTACAGCCTCCACCCATTTCGTGAGGTAGTCGATGGCAAACAGAATGTGGAGATTCCCGGACGGTGTCTCCAGCAGCGGGCCTTGATGATCGATGCCGATGAGGTCGAATGGTCTAGCCGGCGGGGGGATGGGATTCAAAAAGCCGACAGGGACACCGGGGGGAACATTATGAAATTGACAATGCATACACGACAATACATACGCTCGCACACTAGATTCCATCCGCGGCCACCAATAATTTTCTACTACACGGGCAAGAGTTTTTTCTACACCAAAATGAGATGCATCTGCTTTGTCGTGGCAGTTACTAATTAAATCCCTGCGTAAAATAGAGGGGACCAACAAAAGCAATTTTCTACCCACATTACTTTTAGTTTTTTTTTGTACACTACCCCCTTTCTGACGGCGAAGTCAGGATCTTTTTTGTTAGTGAGGGCGCGGTTAGTAATTGGGCGTAACTCTTTGTCGACTTGCTGTAAAAATGCAAGCTCTTTAGCTGTGTATCCATCAGATTTTAACACACAGCTTATGCGATGTTCTGTCGAGGATGTCCCTTGGCATTCTTCCGGCCCACCAAGATTCCTCGAGAGAACATCAGCAACCACATTATTTTTACCTTTTACGTGCTCAATTTTAAAGTCATATTCTTGTAGGCTCAAAATCCATCTTGAAAATTTACCACTCAACTCTTTTTTCTCCCACAACCATCTGACGGCTGAGTTGTCTGTGCGGACTGTAAAAGGCCGCCCATACAAATAACACCTGAACTTCTTTAAAGCCCACACTAGAGCCAAACACTCAAGCTCATTCGAATGATACTTGGCTTCCGCGTCAGAAAGCGCTCTACTGAGAAAAGCAACAGGTTTTACCTCACCGTCCGCTTTTTGAGCAAGGACGGCACCTAGGCCAAGGTGGCTGGCGTCGGTATGGATCTCGGTTGGTAGGCTCTCATCGAAGTGCGCCAAGACAGGCGCTGAAGACAGTATGTCGACCAGGGAGTCCAACGCTCTCCTCTGCTCCTCCTCCCATCTCCTGGCGTTTTTTTTCAGCAGAGTCACGAGCGGTGCCGTAATATGCGCGAACTCCGGGATGAACTTCCGGTAGTAAGACGCGAGACCGAGAAAGGCCCTCAGTGATTTCAACGAATTCACTTCCATCCTATTCAGGGCACTGACTTTTTCTGGGTCCGGTCTCACTCCGTCTGCTCGAACAATGTGACCTAAATGTTTCACTTCATCGGCTGCAAATAAACACTTTTTCATATTAAGGATTAAATTGGCCTTACTGAGGGCCGTCAACACTAAATCTAGTCTACTCTGATGCTCGTCAAAATCTCTCCCAAAGACGAGAATATCGTCCAAATAAACCAGACATGCGGTCCATTTTAGCCTATTTAAAACCTGATCCATTAATCGCTGAAATGTGGCCGGCGCGTTTGCCAGACCAAAAGGCATTCTATTGAATTCAAATAAGCCATCGGGCGTTACGAAAGCTGTTTTTGGACGATCTCTTTCCGCGACTGGTACCTGCCAGTATCCGTTAGCTAGGTCTAAAGTGGAGAAATACTTGGCTCCGGCGAGCCTGTCGAATACATCATCCATCCGTGGCAGCGGATAAACGTCCCTTTTTGTGACAGAATTTAAACGTCTATAGTCTATACAAAATCTATGGTCGCCGGATTTCTTTTTTACAAGTACTACAGGGGACGACCACGGGCTATTAGACGGCTGGATCACACCGTCCTTTAGCATTTCGTTCACCTTTTCGGAAACAATTTTTCGCTCGAACTGCGACATTCTATATGGGCGACTAGTAATTGGGTGGTTGTTACCGGTGTCGATGTCGTGGTTGATGTTAACGGCCCGGCCCAGTCGGTTCTCGTCGGACGGGAGACAGTGCGGATGACGGTCGAGTAATTCAAAAATTTTCTCTTTCTCAGTTTCTAATAAGTTTACTCCCGTGTTGACGTCCTCCCGACTGGCCGCCCGCGGATGCATTCCAACCGCAGCGCAACATACTCTCGCGGATCCGCTTAATCCACCCTGCACGGGCGGGTTTGCTTCTTTTTGCTCTACCGGAACAACGGCAACTTGTGCCCCTATGTCGAGATCAATAAAAATTACGCAATTACTTCTTCTTACAATTACCGGGGTCGAATCGAAGTTGAGGAGCGGTACTCTGGCCCTTCCGTTTTTGAACGACACAAGGGCAGAGGGCACCACCCACGTTCTCGAGGGCTTGGCTGAAAATCCAAATTTGACGATGCCCGTTCCGGTAAAATTGATGGGGATTGATCCCTCCAGCATTCGTAGCGACTCGCCAGGCACTTCCACAGCTTTCTTAATGCTGAATCTCACAGCACCTCTCCGTCGCATTGAAGGCAACTCCTTAGCCAACTCCTCAAAAAACTCCTCGGGCGGAACCGTTTCTTCCTCTTTGTCCGGAACCGTTTCTTCCTCCTTGGCCGGAGCGATTGTGACGGGCACATCCGTTTCCGCCTTCTGTCCGACTTCGTTCATAAAAACTGGCACAATTTGATTATTCTTACAGACTAAGTTTACCTTGGCCTTTACCAGCCAATCAACACCCAAAATAATAGGGAAGGGGGCCATTTTTACGACTGCAACATTTCCAAGGGACACTCTAGTGTCTTTCCAGCAAATATTTAAAGGGATTTCATCAACTACCGTAACAATCTTATTATCAATTCCCCTTATTCCTGGGAGACTGCTCTTTACCCTATTTTTACAAATTCTTTTAACTACCGCTAATCTTACTGTTGTTATGCTGGAGCCAGTGTCCAGCAAGGCTTCTGTCTCACCAACTCCCTCGATGATGACACGGATGACGGGCAAATAAGTTGGCTGAGACGTTCCACTTCAAAATGCTTCCCCGTCAACGCTGGCCTTGGCCAGCCGACGGGGCCTGGCCGTTTCCCGCCCCACGAGGGCAATTTCTTCTGATATGGCCGGTCGCTCCGCACTGATAACAGGCACGATTGTCCGGCTGACGCTGTACCGGTCGTTGACTTCCGCCGAGATTCAATCCATTCAGCTTTTCCACTAGTCCTGCGATTTGGTTGCCCATTGACATTAGTGCCGATCCGACGTCGACAGATTGTTGCTGCGGTGGTGGATGTTGAATTGTCGGTATTGGTGGTGGAACTGTCGGCACCAAAGGCAGTGTTGGCACCTGATACCCCATCGTACCACACGGTGGCTGAGGAGGTGGCGAAAAAAATGAATTTGTTGGAGGGAGGGGGGTTACATTGGGTTTTAGAGTAACAAATAGCGCCTCGAGGTCTCTCAACCTAGTCATAAAATCGTCAACATCGGCAGGTATGTCATTCATCATTGCGGCTACGTGTTGCCAATTGGCAAGTCCGCCGATCAGATACGATACCTTTTGAGCATTCGTCAATACGTGAGGGGAGAGGTCAAGCAAACGAGATTTTTCTACAGCATACACAACCCCGGGTTCTCCCGGTTTCTGAACTTTTTCATCTACCATTTTTTACCATTCTGATGGCGACAAACGAAGGGTAAAATTAGATCTCAGTGCGTTGGACCAATTCGGATTATTATTACCAGTCTGCAGGTGCCACTGTAGAGCAATTCCTCTTAAGCGTCTGATCGCCACCTGATTTTTTTTTGATTAGTCCAACTATCTACATCACCAACCTGATTGATCGTCCTAACCCAATCCCTTCCAGAGTCGCCCAATTTACCTTCAAACATTGGTATCGAATCTACAACGGCATTATTTACACGTGCGTTAACAGCGCCCACCTGCTGCTGCTGGGCAGTAACCAGTGCTCTCAACGCCGCACTTTCCTGCTGCTGGGCGACCAAAATATTCACAAGTGCATCGTGGCGGCCCTGATACTGAGCCCGGTCTTGTGCCGCTCCGTTAGCAAAGTCCGCGAGTGCTTGCGCCAGTGCGGGATCCATTGGGACGTTAGGTGGTGGAGCTATTGGGCTAGGCACACGGTCAACTCGAAGTGGCGCAATATCAAACTGTAATCTACGTGTAGGTCTCTCCTCTCCCTCAGAATCACTTTCTGGAACCAGTGCGACCAGTTGGATGGCGTTAACTTCGGGGTTAAGATTTCTCGTGGCACTACGCGTTCTTATATGATAATCAACGGGAGGTACCCCAACTGTTCGCCTCGACGGCATGGACCGTCCAAAAAAAAGAAAACACAGCGAGAAAAGAGAGAGAAAAAAAAAAAAAAAGGTGGGGTGCGGGAGAACAAAAGAGAGAACAAAATAATGAATAACTGAAAAAAAGGTGAAGCTAGTGGCAATTAACACAATTAGAAAGAAGGGATGGAGAGGGGAAAAAAAAAAGAAAAATGAAACTAATGCCCTCTGTAGGAACACGTGGTCCGACGGGAAAAAGGAGAGAGGAAAAAAAAATTACAAAATCAAAAATCCACCCACGATAAATCAGATATAAAAACAAACGCAAAAAAGGAACGTCTTTTACTTCTAAGGTTCTTCGGGCAGTTCAACAACAACAAAAAAAACTCAGATCGCGCTAGGGAAAAAATAAATTGAACTTTTCTGTGGCCCGTAATCCCACTTCTGACACCAATCTGTTGCAGGATAGCACAAGGCTAACTTGTATTCAGATGCCGAGAATCAAACGGGGGGGAAGAAATAACACAAAAGGAAAGCAAATTGACACGGACACAAATCCACATCGACGCAAGCGCGGGGGAGCCTAGCGCGGCCCGTCCCTTGAACAAGAACACAAGACACAAATGAGGGATAAATACCAGGGAGCTGCCGTCGCGTCCACGAGTGAAGGGCGAGTGAAAGAGTTACGAGAGCAGCCCCGTTCACGCACGTTCCGGGGGAGGGTGTCACGACCATTCGTGACATCTAACGGGGGGAAAATGGGACTCGTCTGTGCGACGCCGGGGGCTTGCGGGTACCCCGCTACAGTCAATCATCCGGGAGCACGTGAAGACCAAACACCTATCCGAAGTAACCACCACTGAAGAACCCAGCACCGGCAATGTAGTGTAAGTATATTTCATCAAGTTTCTGTCTTTATTTTGCATATTTTCTATTTTCGTTTACTTGTTCTTACCCTCAATTTTCAATTATCTTTTTCTTTCTTTCTTTCACTCTAAAATCTGTCTTTCTCATTTATTTATATTCATCGTATTGTTATTAGCATGTGTGGCTCTGCGTATGTCTTTTGTTTCTTTCAGTTTAGTGTTCCTCCTGCCATCTGCTATTGTTTCTTTCTTTCCTGTAGCTTTGCGTTTGGCAATTGTTTGTTTGTCCTTTTCTCTCATTTTATTCAAATTGTTAAAAACCGGCCGTATACCTTTCTTTCTATTGGAAAATAAACACATGACACGACTGAACTATCGATGATTGAATCATGCTTTAGGTGCACGGAGATTGCATGATAACGTCTAAGGATTCTCACATAGGAATACACATAACGTCACATATTATCATAAAGGAATACGTGACCAAGAAGCAAGAAGATAGCAGGATAGCAGAGGGTAGTTTCGATCTACGGACCTATGGAATATTGGCCCAACACGCTTCCGATGCGCCACTCTGCTACTTTTAATATGGTATTATTGTTGCTTCAATGCTAGTTTATTCTTCAATACCCTTTTAAAATCAAATCTGATGGTTCATTTATACATTCTATAATCGTATGGATTTGGATGCTAATATAACATTGGGATTTCGTGGCGCAATGGTAGCGCGCCTGACTCCAGATCAGGAGGTTGCGTGTTCAAATCACGTCGAGATCACTGTGAGCTGTCAAGTAATCGTTATTTTAAAGGGATCGTCGTTATTTTAAAGGAATTCATATATTTCTAGGATTGAAGTTTGTCTTTATCATTACAAATATCTCAAACTGTTGGTAACACACTACAATTTTAGAGGTTAAACTACATAGGAATTTGCAGACTCGTGTTCTATAATGAATTTAACCATCACAAGAGCTACCATCCGATATTTGCTGCTATTTAAAAGTATTTAATAAGCTTTCACTTTTATTTATCTGAGTTGCAACATTGATTGTACTATTTCGCATCTAATTCCACTTGAAATCAATGGAAATATTAAACCGTAACTAATAATTTACCCTAATAGATACAGGAAACCTTCCCAAACCATTTTCAATTGTACATCAATGACGATCGATCTCGATAGGCTTCCCAGTCAGTTCCACCGGTATACCCCTTTAACACAGGGAACGATGTTAGTAATAAGAAAAGTTGGCTAATGAATATAGTTAACTATTTTTTTATAAAGTTTCTCAGAAAAAAATCCGCACTTATTTCAACTTGATGCATGTCGTTAGCTATTGAAGCGTCAAAAATAAAAGTGTAGTTGACCAACATGATAAACTTTCCGAAAAACAACATGAAGGGGATAAAATTCCAATTTATTAGTATCTTACTCCGTTAAAAACATGCATATCACATTTCTTGCTAGATTACGAAGCAAAGAGTCAATCTTTAGACACGTAGGGAGATAATTTATGCAGATGTGGCCGAGTGGTTAAGGCGACTGACTAGAAATCAGTTTCCCTCTGGGAGCGTAGGTTCGAATCCTACCATCTGCGTCGACTTAGTATACCAAGTTCAACGAAATCTAAATGTTAGCATGATATTTTTGTTATCTCTTCAAGACGCCATGGGCCGTTAGTTACGTGCCCATCCCTGAATTTGTGTTACCTGAGTATATACTATAAATCGATAGGAGATTTTGTTGGTGACATTTTCTACTTTCTTTGATAAACGTGTTAATTTGTTCCTTCGATAGCTCAGTTGGTAGAGCGGTGGACTGTAGGCTATAAAATGAGTTATCCATAGGTCACTGGTTCAATTCCGGTTCGAAGGAAATTTTGGTGATATGGTCAGCTTTACCCACTACAGGGAATGCCAAATCTACCTAGTATACTAACCTAGGATAGCTCCAGTTTTACTTGCCTGGGCAAAGAATAGATCGGCATCTCCAAGTCTGCCCATCTTTTAGTAGAAATCCAGTGGCCCTTACGGTTTAGTTCTTTAACGAATTAGTTTATAAAACCAAACAAAAATTATTATCCCCATACAATTGGAAAAATGAACGAGCCTGCCAGGAGTCGAACCTGGAATCTCCTGATCCGTAGTCAGGCGCGTTATCCATTGCGCCACAAGCCCTTCCGAAGATACTGTTACCATTATAAAAACTCGATGAGCAATGGAAATAAATTGTCTGAGGAGTTTAAAAAAGTGAAACTATTTGTTTAATGGCTCATTGGTCTAATGGTATGATTCCTTCTTTAGGCTAAGATGAATGTGCAGTCGAATCTAGGCTTTTTTGTTCAGATGGAAGTCAGGTCGGTTCTCGACCTTTTGGCTAGGATGGGAGTGCTTTGCAGCCAATCCATGGGACTCTTTCTCAATATTCCCGATTACTCATTAGCCTATTTCCCACGGGCCCCTTTACCTGCCCAATTTCAATTTGAATTAGTCAATTCGTTTGTGAATTTGCTCATTGGTCTAGTGGTATGATTCCTGCTTTGGTTGTAGGACGAGGCCCCGGATTCAAATCCCGGATGAGCCCCAAGGTTCCACATTTGAACAAAATGCGAGTAATCCTCTTGTTGGCAATATGTATTTTCTAGAAGAGTTACCAGCAAATGTAAGAAAGTTTAGTTGATAGCCCCAAGTGAGGTTCTAACTCGACCTCGAAATTATGAGACTCGCTCGCTGCCTGATACTGCGCTTTCTCATTAATTGTTGGTTAATTCACATTAGTTGTGAGGTCCTAACGAGACTCGAACTCGTGATCTCCTGCTTACTAGGCAGGCGCTTTGCCATCTAAGCCATAGGACCACTACCCTACAATTGGTGTATACGGATACAGATATATGTACGAGATCCACCGAATTCCTGGCTAAGCAACAATTGTCATCAACTGGTTTTCTTACAACAATTTCTCCCGTGTGTATTAATTTGAAGATGTTATCACTAGAGGTCGTGTGGCCTAATGGATAAGGCGTCGGACTTCGGATCCGAAGATTGCAGGTTCGAGTCCTGCTACGATCAATGAAGTTGGAAGATTTTTCGTTGAAATCATCGAATCATTGCAACACAATCATAGCACGCTTTATGTAATTATTATATGATTACAAGGGCTCATCGTTGAACCCGGTACCACTTACACCCGAAGCAAGTATCATACTACTAGACCAATGACCCAGTATTTCTAATCAAATCCGTATGTTTCGAGATTTTTTTCAATTCAGTACAAACAATAAATAGGTTCCACTGAGAATCGAACTCAGATTGTCAGAGTCAATGTCTGAAGTGCCAACCATTACACCATGCAACCTTAATAATTTTAATTCTTTTTAGTACTCCACGAGTCCTGACGTAAAATATGAATGTCCTTGGCTGTTGCCATAAACACTTTATATGATCTTGAGAAAATCTTGTTCAGACAGGACATGAATAAAAACAGCTACCCAATAATTTGTACCGAAGCTGGGTTACTACGGGATAATTGTAATCCCCAACGTAGGGTCCTAACCACTAGACGATCACGGCAAACAATCTTGAAGAAAACAATAGCCATCATCAAAAAATCTATAATCAGCCATTTATATCGAGCTGCTGATTTCCTCATAATAAGCCTTCTTAGCTCAGCAGAGCACTAGTCTTGTACTTTCGTAATCGTTAACTAGTGGTCATGAGTTTAATTCTCATAGGAGGCAGTTTTTAAGTAACTGTAAGGATCTTGTTTTTAGTTCAATTGTTCAGCAAAGTGCCCAAAATGTAGGGAGTTGTGAAATTTAACTAATATTGTATAATGCGATGGTGGTATAGTGGTTAGCATGGCTGCCTTCCAAGCAATCGACCCGAGTTCGATTCTCGGCCATCGCAACTAGTTTTAAATCTTGGAAGAATCAATCACACATGTGTATTTACGATAGAAAATAACAAATCATAACATTAAAAAATCTCTAATAGTATCTCTAATAATTTCAAACAGGTTAGCGCATAAGATTGATCAGTGCACTACATTCCATATTTACTTATCACAAGAACATAAAAAGCTAGCTCCTTTCTTTAAGTTGACTAAAATTGTGTCCCTAGAGAAATTTGCCGGAGGCAGTCATCTGGTGAATATTTAGTTACGGTTTAACACTTCCACTTGCATTGAATGGGACTTAATCTGTATTGTAACTAGTGAATGTGTTAGTAATACAATTCCTTTAATCTTCCATTATATATAAGGATCAATTGATTAAGTACATCAATCAATGAAAATAAAACATAAAGAATCAGGAGCAACTGCTTTCTTGTCTTTATGTCGAAACACTTTTCCAGGTTTGATTTCTATTCGACAAATGCCTTGTCATTTGTCAAACTAGATGATAGCTCATAGGCATTGCAGTGGAAGATACATAGTGAAAAGATGAATGGGAAAAAGAAATAGGTTAGTTTTTTAAGAAATATATTGCATCAACACAGCATGCATTTCAGCAACTGATATGCATGATGTTTGGAACGGCAGCTTCAGTTGAAAACTGAATACAATTTTTTGACATCTGTTGGGCAGAATGAGATAATATTACACAGATACCAAAAAATAATTGATTATAACAATAATTTTTACACTAATTAAGGAGATTTGAAAGCTAAAAGTGAAATTCATCAGACATTTTACTTTGATAAATAACGGTCTCTGAAAAACTTGGTACTGAATGGGGAAAATGGCTTCAATGATCACAATCTTCTAAAAATGAGAAGATTGTAGACATTAGAATGATTGGTTGAAGTAAAGACAGAGAATAAATAAAAGATTATGGCATAAAGCCATCTTCTACACCAGTTATAATGATTTCAGGGTTCAGCTCAGTGGGAACGGGGAGTACATTTTTGGGTACCAGTTGAATCTGGCAACTCTAATGAATAGTATACGAATACATTTACCTTAGATGATTGCAAGTATTTAAATGATATATATCTGTAAGAAAAGTCCTCAGTGGATACTATTACTGCAGTCCTGATGTGGGTCAGCCAACGGTCTCTGAAAAAGTAGATATGGTTTGGGAACGTAGGATATATTTATCAGTACCAGCTCAAAGATTGACCATTGAAGGCCAAGAAATGAAGATTATCTATACCATTGCAATAGATAACTATAGAAAAATCTTGAAGTCACAGCTTTCTACAATAAAATGATTTAGGTTTCTATTTTGAGGGAACGGGGCAAATTTTTGGGAACGAATGGACTTACAAAAGCAATCTAATGAATTAACCCACTGAAAACCATACACATTTCACTAATATTTCTGAACTGTTAATCAGGGCTTCATACATCTTGCATATGCTTGTTCATAAAATGTTATTCCAGACTTATATACCAGTATTCTATATTATTCATTATGGCATATACTAAATATTAAACACTCAAAAGCATATAAGTAAGGGCTTGAATAGCCTTTATATTATGTACTTGGGGCATAGTCATTTGCCTGTCAATGCTTTTCAAATGGAGCCCGGTCGACCAGACCCTGCGGGTCGTCGATCCGGTTACGCTCGGCTGACAGGTACTGGTCGATCATGTGTATAGTATGTTGACATTAAAAAATCTCTAATAGTATCTCTAATAATTTCAAACAGCAGTTAGCGCATAAGATTGATCAGTGCACTACATTCCATATTTACTTATCACAAGAACATAAAAAGCTAGCTCCTTTCTTTAAGTTGACTAAAATTGTGTCCCTAGAGAAATTTGCCGGAGGCAGTCATCTGGTGAATATTTAGTTACGGTTTAACACTTCCAAACGATTCCAGTTGAATTAAATTCGAAATAGTACAACCGATGTTAGAGCAAAATTAAATAAGAGGGGTAAGCTACTAAAGTAAGAATTTTAAATAGTATTGAATATCGGATGACAGCTTTTGCGTCATCCGCTACAGAACTCAATCAGAAGCCTGTAAATGCACTACAAGGTTTAACCTCAGAAAAACCTCACCCACCCAAGGTTACTGAATGAGTGACGCTATCTTTGTGAAGGGAAGTTGTAAATGTTGGCAAAGTCACTACTAACACGTGTGCACTAACTATCGTAACGCCTGAACAATAATCAAACAAAGGAAACTTAATTTGACAAAATGTAGATTCCCTTACCGGGAATTGAACCCGGGCCTCCTGGGTTTTTTTTTTATATTTAAACGATGTATTGTCACAAATAAAAATTAAGTTTGTTTACATATCATTTGAGACAATTTGACATGAGTGACATCGAGTGACTTGTTGTGGCCAAGGAGGGAAATAAATAGATACTTGTACAATTGAAAATAGAACAGAGTGGTAAAGCGAATGATTTTTATGAATACGTGATAATTTATAATGAGAAATAACAATATGACATCTTGGGAGGGATTAAGGAAGTAATATTGATCATGAGGTATCATATGTTTAGGAAGAGGAAAGGACATCTGTAGGTTGTTAAAGAAAGAAAGTTTATGAAATGTGGGGTGACATCTGGGGAGAGGTTTTTGAACGAAGGAGGTTTTCCCAGAGAGACTTCACTTCGTTAATGGCTGGGGTGTGGTTTTTGCTGCGGGCGGTCCATATTGTGGTAATGTATGACTGGATGAGAGCCAGGGCTTTCTTTTTGTTGGCGAAATTTCCAACGTCTCCATGGATCGCCGATTGTAGAGGTTTTAAGCATCCAAGTTTTGTTAGTTGGATACGGAGCCAAACGTTCAAGTTGAATTTTTCTGGACAAAGTAGCATCAAGTGATCGTCACTTTCTTGCCCTGCATTGCAGAGAGGACATTGATCCTTATCCGACAGCTTGAGACTCGTAAGGCGCATGTTAGTTGGAAGCTGGTTATGGTTGAAGTCCCATATTAATTCAGCATTCGTTCCTTTAAGCTTGGCCACCCACCGCCAGATGGAAGCCCAATCAAGGTCCGGTTTCGCAATCTCTGTTCTTCCTGGTTGCCCAATGTTGGCAATCAGGTGATGGTAGGTGGCGCGGTGACTGGATGCAGAAGTAGATGAAAATATGCCAGCTTTAAGTAGTTCGATGATGGTTGGAAGTGATGTAGTAAAGTATGGATGTGATGGATGGGTCGAATCAAATCTGGGCTGGATAATTTGTGGGAGAAAATTCTTCAGATGTGGCCCCAACCAATAAACTGATGAAGTTCTCTCAATCGCCTCGGGATGAATTAGGGATTTGAAAATTTGTCGGGTAAAGAGGGACAGAAAAAATTGAAAAAGTAACGTGGCACCGAGCCCACCTTGAAGCCGGGGGCGAATTAAAACATTGAGGGGTGGGTGTTCTCTACGTTGGGCCCAAAGAAATCTGTTGCATTTTTGTTGAAGTTGGAGGGCTTGGGTTTTGTTACAAGGGAGGACGTGTGCTATGTGTATGAGTTGTGATAATATATGTTGTTTGATGAATAAAACGCGACCATAAAATGTGAAATGACGATGTGTGTTTGTGATGAGGATGTTTTGTATAATGTTGAATTGTCTTTGCCAGTTAATTTGGATAGTTTTTTTGTGTCTGGGGAAAAAATAATACCAAGGATTTTTAACTCATCTACTTGAGTAATCCAATCGTATGGCCATGTACGTTTAGAAATATCTGGGTGTAAAATGCTTCGACTGGGAATCGAACCTACGACTTTGGGAACCCCAGACGGTGCCTTAGACGACTGCGCCATCACAGTTGGTTTTCTGACATTTAAAGCCCAAGTCCCTAGGCCCAGCAATTTGGTTTTCCCCTTGTTTATTCTAGCATGAGTCCAGGCACAAAATTCTAGGATAATCTCGCACGCACGACGGATGTCTTTGACAGAGGAGACGAAAACTACCAAATCATCTACGTAGGCACGAACTTTTACACGTTTACCATAGTGTTCAATTCCGTCAATACCTTTAGCCAAGCAAACTAAAAGTGGTTCAATATAGAGGGCGAAAAGGTGGACAGACAGAGGGCACCCCTGCCGCACGGATTGTGCATTGTCCACGGTGCCGACTATATTATTACCGTTCAATGGGCAAAGTTCAGTGATGCTGTATAGCGTTTTCAACCAATTAACAAACAGAGGGGGATAGCCCATGGCAATCATCACTTCCCACAGTACGTCTCGATTTACAAGGTCATATGCTTTCTCCAAATCGTACGCAATAATGGCGGCCGGCTTGAGAGAAAAAACCTCTTTTGATTTACGGCCTGTATTATCAATGACATCTCGAATTAAACTCAAGCTGTCAAAGATATAGCGGCCGGGTACACCACCTTTTTGATGTGAGCCTAAAGAATTAGGAAGTGATTTTCTCAGACGAAAAGCCAATGCTGACGCGATTAACTTATAATCGGTATTTAGCAAAGAGATTGGTCGGTAATCAGTGATTTTACTCGGTGTCGGGATTTTTGGGACTAGTCTAATAGCTGCTCTTCCCTGCGATGGTTGTAACTTTTCTTTGTCGAGAACAGAGTTCATCATGTCGAGAAAATGGATACCGATGACATCCCAGAATTTTAAATAAAACTCAAAAGGAATGCCATCCGTACCTGGGGCCTTGTTCTTTTTGGTAGCCCTAAGGGCACTGTTAATTTCTCCAACTGTAAAGGGTACTACTAGAAAGTTGTCAGTCAACGGGATCGAACCTAGTACTCCTCGATCAGACGCTTGAGCGTTAATCGACTGAGCTACCACTGATGCTCCCGGACCGTTTATATTAGTTTTTCTACGGTTAAGTGCACCCCTAATTCCTTCTAAAAATTTATCAGCTAATTGGGTATTTGGTGAAGGTTGATTCTGAAAGATTCTACGAAAATGTTCAATTATTACTTGGTTAATTTCCTCAGGCTGGTTAATTTTACGGTTGTCGTCAGTTTTGAGCTGAGTGATCAGAGATTTCTGGAAATTGCTCGTTGACTTATTCATGTGAAAGGTAGATGGCTCTTCTTCGGTTGAAGTCTGCACGCGTGAACGAATTGCAAATCCCCTCAATGCTTCTCGCTCCCAGGCTAGAAACTCACGTTTCAACTCCACGTAGCGTGCATGATTGAAATCTGCACTGTTCACGGTTTCTTTAAGTTGATCTTGGAGCAATTTCCGTTTGACTCTCTGATCACAGATTCTCTTTCTACAATAGTTGATTGATAACCGCCTGAGGCCAGGTTTGAAGGTTTTCTCCCACCAGTGGTCTACGTTTTCAATACGGGATGGGTGTTGGGACATTTCCTCGATAAAAACATGCACTAATTCAATATACTCTTCTTCCTCTAGAATAGCTGTATTAAGTTTCCATAAGTCCATTGACTTTTTTCTCACTACAGGACGAGGGGTGGTGCTGTTTATATACCCTACAATTGGTCTGTGATCCCCGAGTGGTAAGTCGTGCAAATGGATATTGGAAAATTTAACTTGATGCTGGCAATAAATTCGGTCCAATCTAGCCTGGCCAGTCGCACAATTGTACGACCAGCAAGGTTCATCTTTCCGAATGTCTCTCCAGACATCTGTTAAAGAGAGAGCTTTTACTAAATTACGGAGGGATTCTAGTAGTGCTTGTCTAATTTTAGGTGGTGTTGTCTTGCTACTTTTCCGGTCATCGATCTCGTCAACGGCATTAAAATCTCCCAATATAATTGCTGGCGCCTTATACTGGGCAACATAAGCCGGAATAGTTTGACGGAGGAAAGAATCTCTATAACTTTTATTTTGATCACCAGATGGGGCATAAATACACACGAAAGCAAAGCCCTTTACTTCCATGGCTATCAGCCTCCCCTCCGGCTCAAACAAAATGTTGGTGGCGCTTAGGCCGTGTCGTACTAGGATGGCTGTCCCATGTTTTCTAGGGCCGAGATTCGTATACATCTGGTAATGGTTACTAAATACGGTGCTAGAGTGGAATACTACTTCTTGCAAACATATAATATCGAGTTTCTGATGTAAAAAAAAATTAAGTATTATTTGAAGTTTTTCAGGAGATGAGATTCTATTGATATTATATGTTGCGATGTTAGTCATGATTAATTTTTAAATCTAGGTTTGGTATTCTGACTCATTTTAGGATTTTTATTTACGAGTTTTAAAGATCGAAGAGTTTTTTCCCTAATGCTGTCTGCTGGAGTGCCGAGGGGAATGCCCAAGGACTCCTGAGTCTCGCTCACATGACTAGCCTCCTGGCTATCAAGTGGGCGTTGGCCTGGCTGAATACTGCCACTGGAAAAAGAAATGTCTTCCTCGGGATTCGAAACCGAAGGCGGTTGTGTAATATCCATCTCTCCATCCTCTTCGATAACCACCTGATTTAATGATGGATCATTCGGGAAAATTCCACCAGGTGTCACATCATCTATCCCAGAGATACTGGCAAAAGAATTGTCGCCACCTGGAATCGAACCTTGGACCTCTCGAGTCGGAGACCCGAGTTCAACTAACTGAGCTACGTCAGTCATCAATTCCTCCGTTTCTTCGCTAAAAGAGTTGGAGGAGGCAGTACGACTCTTTTTTTGCAACTGTTTTTGTTGATCCCGAAATTCCCTCGACTCTTTCCTTTTCTCCTTCCTACCCGGTTTAGACGCTACAGACGGAGCCACTTCGGTGGTGTCTTCAGCGTCAGAATCGGTGTCAGAAAGAGTTTCGGGTCCATCGGGTTTCGAAACGGGAACCTCTGGAGCTTCATCAAGCACGACCGCAGTCGACGTCGTTGGCCTCTGGGCTAAACCGGGGAAGGACTCTGCGTCAACAGTTGGAGCAATTGGTCTTGGCCCCATACCAATTGGGTTTGTAGCCTCGGGTCTCTTAGAAGTTGTTGACCCAACTGGGGCACGATTGGTTAGTACACTACTGTAATTACGTGATCCAATGGAGGCTTTTGGGTTGGTGCTTGGGGTGGTTAGTCTACCGGGTTGCTTCGGGCAATCAGCTAAGACATGAGTAGGGGAGTCACACAAACGGCATGTGTACAATTGGCCTGCATAAGACACCATGAGTGGATCCTTGTAACTTCCAAAAGTGATATAAGACGGAATGTTCTTGTGGATTTCCATATCCACATTGACAACTCCAGTCTTAATGCCGTTCCACTTTGGAAGTGATCTATCCTGATACGTGTCCCAAAAAATCCGAGACACCAATCCATACTCACGCAATCTCTTGCTCAGCAGGCTTAAGTCATCATCGAATTTAAAATGTTGAATTCGAACGCGTACTAAATTGACAGATCTATCCCTGACTCTGATTCGGACTTCTTTGCCATTGATGACTACAGATTCTTTGGTGCTAAAGGTATCCAAAAATTCGATATGATTTTTGACGGTCTTGAAACCAACCCGGAAAACGCAAAAAGAACGGCCTGGAAGGCGAGAAACTGCCTCAAAGATACTGTCAGACTCACTATCATGGCGCTCGAAACATTCATAGAATTCATGCCTAGTCACTTCGGTGCTGCCAAAATTAATTTCGGCAGTACGAGGCCAGACGTCTGGGGTTTCCGTACCCATTTTACCCACACAAAAAGGGGGCAAAAGGACGGCAAAAAAAAGAACAATGCAAAATAACGGGGGAAACAACGAAAAGACACGTAACAAGGTAAAAAAAAAAAAAACAACGAAAAACAAACGAAGCAAATGCAACAATACAAAATAGAAAGGGAACAAATAGTTTTTGGACTCACAGCAAGATGTCACTCTTGGGAGATCAGTTAGACACGTCTATACACAGCCGAACGCGCTAGCCAATTGCCAATTGGGTGAGAGCCAGGTATCCTAACCACTAGACAATATGGGATGAAAACTGATAGTAGATCTAAAATATCGAACGAACGTACTAATTTGTTAGTATTGAGCAAGATGAATTGAAAAATAAAAGAACATAAATAACTTCAAGACGAGCTATATTGACAACGCATTTGATATAGACGTGATTCGAACATGCAACCTTCTGATCTGGAGTATGGCGCGATACCATTGCCCCACCAAATCCCTATAGATATAGAACACCACAATTGATATTAAAAGAGGGGATTAATGAACCAAAATTGACTTAAATCGGAAATGCAGAAACACATTTGCATGCAATCAATATAATTCCTCTTTTAAATGAGCAGATCGTAATGGGACCGTAACCCAGAGGTCCATAGATCGAAACACACTCTGCTACAGTACTCAACAAAATTTTGACACCTTCCCAAGCTATTGCGGGTTACATTTTTTCTTAAAACATCTTGGTACAATAATTTTTAACAAAATATGTTTTTTAAAATCAAATTTGCCCTGAAAAAAAGTTTCAAAGACTGGTTGGTATACATGAGCGAGAAATAAAAAATGGCACACTGTTAAGCCCGCGGAGTTTACGGCCTAGAATGCAAAGCTTTAGCGGTGTTATTGTCGAACTACGTACCTCTCTCTTATTTCTCACTCTCTGTACTCTTAATCCTCGCGCAGGATACTTTCTATTGAACAAGCATCGATAGTTTGTTTGATGTGTTTTTATTTTCCGACAGGAAGAAAGGTATATGGAAATTCAATTGAGCAAAAGGATTCTAACGACAAACAGAGTGAAAAATTTTGTCCCCACTCAGATATGTACTAAACGAGTTGCATCGACCCGTACGTACTTTCATCAGAATAAAGACTGTGCAAGAAAGAGATAGAGGAGGCTCTAACAATGCTGAGATCATGAGTTCTATCATCGTCGGTTCTTACTGGGCCATAATTCGATTCGAGATCTTTTTCTAAAGTTTTGTGATTTGATAGTTTCATAAAAGAAAGTGTTGGAATCTTCTTTTGTATTAAACAGAAGGGATGGCACTTGAGGTTTGAACTGGGGAACCCACGACCCTACGATCTGCAGTCGTATGCTCTACCACTGAGCTATACTTATTTTATTACGGTATAATTATTTTACGAACAGGTATTTTTTCCAATAACACATGAAGTATTTATGACAACAGCTAAAGACTTTCAGGTGACCTACAAGAACTCTCAGGTACGTGGATTGGAAATATTATACGGTTCCATGGTGTAATGGTTAGCACTTCAGACTTTGACTCTGACAATCTGAGTTCGATTCTCAGTGGAACCTAATAATGTATATTGGTTTTTCGAACAATGTTTTTTAAGGCTGAATTTTTTCCAAAACTACCAATATGATAGACTATCGTTTCTAGCTTTGAAATCAATCTATAAGAATCTATGTTACATTATAAAGTCTACTCCCCATGAGTTGGGGAGTAGATCATGCGTGCCAGTAGGGTGGATGGGGTATTGGGGAAGAATGACAATCCTCCCGCCGGAGGCTACTTGACCTTCGCTAGGGATTGAAAGAAACCTACCTGACGTTGATTTTTTAACAAATACAGGCTCATTGGTCTAGTAGTATGATACTTGCTTCGGGTGTAAGTGGTCCCGGGTTCAATTCCCGGATGAGCCCGTATATTTATTCTTATTACATAAAGCTTAGTTTCTTGTCCAGTTGACCACCAAGTTCTTGAAGTAGATATCAATAACAATCCCGTACCCTTTAATTCGAAAAACGAAATATCTTGTGGTGTCATTGATCGTAGCAGGACTCGAACCTGCAATCTTCGGATCCGAAGTCCGACGCCTTATCCATTAGGCCACACGACCATTCATACAACAGGAACATGAATCTCGAAGTGCTCAAACAATTTCGTGTTGGAATATTTAATGTCAAAATAGAGACTGATCTTATATAAATACGTATGAATATCGACACCGGATGCGCCATTGGGCGTGCTGGTCCTATGGCTTAGATGGCAAAGCGCCTGCCTAGTAAGCAGGAGATCACGAGTTCGAGTCTCGTTGGGACCTTATCATTCATTTAACCGTGTCTTTTAGGTAAAACCATTTTTATTTTTCTACGCTTTTCATTTAGTGAAACAGCCTCGATAGCGCAGTAGGCAGCGCGCGAGTCTCATAATCTCGAGGTCGTGAGTTCGAACCTCACTCGGGGCAATATTAAGTTACTTTTAAAACCTCTTTTGTAGGTAATTCTTCTAGACAACAGTCTTTGTCATCACGAGGATTTATTAGCACGTTTTTCAAAAGTATAATCTTTTGGGGCTCATCCGGGATTTGAACCCGGGGCCTCCTACACCCAAAGCAGGAATCATACCACTAGACCAATGAGCCAATAAACTTGTTTTTTCACTTTTTAAAGTGGAAATCGGACAGAAAAAGGGGCCAGTGGGGAAAAGGCTAATGATACATCGAGATTACTGAGACAGTCTTCCATGGATTGGCTGTAAAGCACCGTGAACCGACTTCATTTTCAGGTTAGTCATGAAACCGAGACTCGACTGCACTTTCATCTTCAGAGATCAAGAATTGACCACGCTTTCATCTTAGCCGAAAAGCCGAGAATCGACTGCACTTCTATCTTAGCCAAAAGGCCGAGAATCTACCGCACTTTCATCTTAGCCAAAACGCCGAGAATCGTCTGAACGCTCATCTAAGCCAAAAGGCAGAGAATCGAACGCACTTTCATCTTAGTCAAAACGCCGAGAATCGACTGCACGCTCATCTTAGCCAAAAGACCGAGAATCGACCACACTTTCATCTTAGCCAAAAGGCCGAGAATCGACTGCACTTCCAACTTAGCCAAAAGTTAATCATACCACTACACCAATATCATTAGAAACCAAAATTTCGCAAGCGTTCTTAGGGCTTGTGGCGCAATGGATAACGCGCCTGACTACGGATCAGGAGATTCCAGGTTCGACTCCTGGCAGGCTCGTGGATTCATTCTATTTTTGGTTTGCTGCTATTACAACATTCAACCTACAATATAAAATAATAAGTTTAAATGCAGAACATTGGATTTCTACTAATAGTTCATTAATAGACTTGCAGAGGGCGGGAAGGCATTTGCCCAGGCAACTAGAACGGGAGTTGTAATTGATATTTGGGGTAAGCCATAAAACGACGATACTAATAATAGATTTCCTTCGAACCGGAGTTGAACCAGTGACCTATGGATAACTCGATATTAACTTGTAGCCTACAGTCCACCGCTCTACCAACTGAGCTATCGAAGGGATGTAAGCGCAGGTTTATCAACCAAAAAAAGTCTCACAATAAAAAAGTCATAGAATTTTGAGTCATATAGTTTTCTCAAGTAACACAGATTCAGGGGTAGACACATAAGTAACGACCTAGTGTGTCTTGAAGAGACAATATTTAAAAAGAACATACGAATATTCAAACATATTGATTTGGGTAAACTTTGTACAAAATGCAATGACGCAGATGGTAGGATTCGGACCTACGCTCACAGAGGGAAACTGATTTCTAATAAGTCGTCTTAACCACTCGGCCACATCTGCATGAAATAACCTTCTACGTATCTGTAAACAGATGAATTTGCAGGTTCAAGGTCTTAGCTTCTCAATTCCAATGTCACAATCTAATTTAAGTTACAAAATGCATCGACCGGGAATCGAACCCGGGCCGCCCGCGTGGCAGGCGAGCATTCTACCACTGAACTGCGTGGCAGGCGAGCATTCGTCTGAGTCGGACGTGTTTTTAGTGTGCTCCCAAGCTTTTTTTGAATCTTCATAAAATTTTCGCATAAACTCATGATTCACTCTTAAGCCACTCTTTTAATTTCTTCTCCCTTGTATTCTTAATGGCCTCGGCACCACCACTTCTTATCAAAAGAGGCAGAAACCAAGTAGTTAGATTCCCTATTCCCCTCCCCCATTCTATCAAGTGTGGTCATAAATCTTGTGAGGGGGAAACAATGGGCCTTGGTCTGGTGAAGGAAAGCACAATAGACTTTTCAGCCATATAAATGACAGGCACAGGGCGAGGGGAGAGAACCCACCAGCCATATTCTTCTGTGAAAAATGTCACAGAGAATTCTCTTCCTTCGCTTCTGCTGGGCGCCATGCAAAAAACTGCAGTGACATTGTCAACCAGCATCTTCTATCCTCTCTGGAACTCACGATTGCTTCAGAGGGAGGTAGAACGTCGTTACTCAGCACATCTGGTAGAGAATCAATGGCTCCTAAATTCGAAATTACTCGGATTTCTGGGAGCAAATTGGTTCTTATCTACCCAGGGAAGCCATCACGGTGCTCCCTTTGTGAGTGGGTAACGACGTCGTCACTTTGCAGGGCGATGCAGTCAATGCATCGCCACATGGAGGTGGAGCACAGCATTCGTCTGGAAAAGTTCTGGGCCTGTTCCATCTGTGGGCTTGAAGGAACTGGAACTCAGTTAAATTGCCACTTTAAAAAGTGTCTGAGTTCCAGGGCCTCAAGCTCAGCCCAGAGTGACCAGATGAGTGTTGGTAACATCTCCACTTCCATGCATGGCGCCCAATCCCAGGTCAGCCCATTAGCCCAAGGAAATGGTGAGGCGTCAATTCTCCCACTGGATCCAAATGAGAGCTGGCTCCATTCCATAAACCGGCAATCCACTGAAGTAAATGAGAGTGCAGAAATCTCTGACACTCTCATTTCTTCTCATCACTCGCCGTCAGCCTCTCATTTGCCACAATCGATCCATTCACAACCACCGGTCGCCTCACCATTCACATTGTCACCACTGATTCCCCCTCTGACCTCAGGCTCACCACATCACCCACCACAGTCACCCACCCCACACGAAAATCCACCACAATCGCCGGCACATACATCACCCTCTCAAACTACCATAGCACAAACACCAGAACAAACCATTGCTGAACCCTCTTTCCATCAACCCTCCTCCCTTCCTTTATTTCCAATAAACTCAAATACCTCCCCCTCATCCCCGGCAATGTCAAATTCCTCTTCCTCTGACGAATCAGAAGACGTCTCGGATCACAGCCCTCAACGTAGTTCTCAGAGAGACCAAAACTTCTTTCGACTCTGGGAAAATGCGTTTAGGGAGTGTGATAGGATGGCAGATCTCAATGATGTCTTGGGACGCTGTACTGCCGACTGGCTGGCGAAAGCTGCCACTTCCCATGAAGCAACTCAAGCTAAACGCCCAAGACCAGAGAGATCTCCATCTGCTCCGAGACGTCGGACACAATCTCGACAACTCCAACGCATTCGTCAGAGAGAAAAATTTAACTCCAAAGAGGCAAGCAGGATTCAGAGGCTGTTCAACACTTATCCTCGTAGAGCAGTCAGGCAGGTGCTCGGAGAAAAATCTCCCCCTTACACTGGCTCCACAACAGCGGCCCAAACACACCTCAGAAGAACGTACGTTCTTCCACCGCCATCCCCAAGCCAGTGCTCAAGGGCGAGAAAATTATTTGACGCCTGCAGCTGGGCTGCCCCATCAGAAAACCAGTCCAGCTATCTGAACCTGCCACCTTCCAGGGAAGAAATCGAACTTAAACTTCGACGCGCTACCAACACTGCTCCGGGCTTGGATGGGATCGAGTACCGCCACATTCGTGCACTCGACCCACATGGCCACCTACTCGAAACCATTTACGAAAAAGTATGGCAGCTGGGAATCCCTGATGCGTGGAGAAGATCACGAACTGTCACCATTTACAAAAAGGGTGACACAAGTGATTTATCCAACTTCAGGCCAATTTCCTTGCTGTCTACTCTCTACAAAATTTATTCTGGCATTCTAAGTCAACGTTTGTCAAAAGTTGCCGTAGAGTTAGGTTGGCTATCCCCGGAGCAGAAGGGTTTCTTACCAGGCGTCCATGGGATTCAAGAACACACGGGGCTCTTGCAGACAGCTGTGGAGGAAACCACTTCCAAACGCCGAGACATGTCAATAGCTTGGTAGACTTGTGCAACGCGTTTGGGTCGGTTCCACATTCTGTTCTTCTTGAGCTCTTTCATTCTCTCCCAATCCCGGACGACCTGAAGCGCATGCTCTCTGACATTTATGCTGGTAACATAATGGATTTCGTTGTAGGTAACGAAACGATCTCCATTGCTCCCCTGGCGGGTGTTCGTCAAGGTGATGCTTTAAGCACCACAGTTTTCAACCTCGCCTCGGAGCCCTTGTTACGAGCAGCAAAGTCAGAGAGCAACCCTGGAATTTGCCTCTTTGGTCATATTGTCAAGGCTACAGCCTACGCCGATGACATAGCTGTATTGTCTCCATCAGCAGCTGCACTGCAAGAGACATTCAGCCACTTGTCTCGGGTGGCTTCCATCTTGGGGCTGAAATTTAACGCCGAAAAGTGTGCCTGTCTCAACTTCTATCGGGGAAAGTCATTTTTGACAGACCTTTTGATAGATGGGAGACCAATTAGATGCCTGGGACCTGAAGACCAGGATCTATCTTGGCACACCAATCGGTGCTAAACTCCGATTTCGGCCCCCAGATGAAATCGTCAGTCACTTAGATAAAATTGCCGAGTCCTTACTAGCACCTTGGCAGAAACTTGAGGTATTCCGAAGCCACCTCCTCCCGTCCTTATCCCACCACCTCGCCTCAGGACGGGTGTTAAAAGGAGCCCTGGCTACTCTTGACATCGAATGCCGAAAGTTTCTTGGTCACATTGCCAAGGTGCCACCTACTGCAACAACATCATTCTTCTATGCAGATAGAAGAGTAGGAGGACTCGGTACATTTAGTTTGACTGACGATGCGGATATTTGGACTCTCGCAAGAGCTGTTCAACTTCTCACTAGTAAAGACAAACTGGTGAGAGGGATCTTCAGTGAACAGCTCAAATCGACAATTTTGCGAGCATTTCCAAATCATCCGCCAGCAACTCTTCCAATCGCAGAGTATCTCTCGGCATCAAACGAGGCAGGTCTTTACCGACTTCGCTTCGGTGAAGCTGGTACGAACCTCTGGACGCTGGCCCGCAGAGCTGCCAAAAATCTGGGAGCACGGATTGATATTTCCGACGATCAAACCCTTAGAATTATCGTCGACGACGTCTCCGTGATTCCAGCTAAGGCAGTTAGGGCCTTCGCCACGTGGTTCGTAAAAAACACACTGCCGAGTTTACTCTGAAAAACATCAAGGAAGAGTTGCTCAAGCCTTGGCAATGGACACAACATCAAAAGACATTGCCCGCCTCACCTCTTGCAGGACTGAACTTCGGCATGCTGACTGGGAATTCATCCACATTGCTAGGCTGGACATCTTGCCACTCTGTGGATATCCCTATCTGGATGCCCCAGTTAGGTCATGTCGCCGCTGCAGACGAGAAGACGAAAACGGTTATCATGTTCTCAACCACTGCAATTCCCATCTTACTCTAGCCACAAAGAGACATGATTCCGTTCTCGAGCTTCTTGACATCCTGCTGACCAGAAGAGGGTATGCTGCAACAATCAACAAAGCCATTCCGGGACAGCGACTGAGACCTGATGTCGAGCTTCAAGTTTCTGGCTCTCGACTGATGATCGACGTTGCTGTCTCCTACGACAACCTGGGCAACCTTGAAGCAGCATACAGCCGGAAAGTCGCCAAGTACCAACATCTTGGTAGAGTCCTACCACTTGTGGTTGGCTCACTAGGATCTTGGCCTCCATCAAATGACGACATCCGGTCTCTTCTGGGCATCGACGGACGCAGTTGGGCGACATTCAGGAGGAAGGCAAGATTGGCAGCGATCCAAGGATCAATGTCAATCATCCGACAGCACCTGAAGACCAAACCCCTCACCGAAGTAACCACCACCGAAGAACCCAGCACCAGCCTTGTAGAGTAAGTATATTTAGGTTTCTGTCCTTATTAAAAATGTATTTCCTGTTTTCTATCAATCTTCAATTATCTTTCTCTTTTTATTTCTCTCATTTTGAAACTGGCTTTCCCATTTATATGTATTCATCGTGTTGTTATTAGTAAGTGTGGCTCTGCGTATGTCTTTTGTTTTATCATCTTTCGTGTTTTAAGTGAGTACCTATGTTTTGATTCTATGTATGTAGCCTTGCGTATTTCATTTGTTTCTTTCCATTTAGTGTTCCCTCTGCCGTCTGCTATTGTTTTCCTTGTTTCCTGTAGCTTCGCGTTTGGCAATTGTTTTACGTCCTTTTATCTCATGTTATTCAAATTGTTAAAAACTGGCCATATATCTTTCTTCCTATTGGAAAATAAAAACACATTAAACCACTGAACCATCGATGCTTGTATGAAACCTTGCGTCGGGATTCAGACACACCGTGGTAATATCTGAGAAGGATTGACCACGAAGAACATCACACAACCATCGGAAGTTAGCTGGTCATTATAAAGCCCCTTGGGCGCCTTCGGGATTTATGCTTACGCTTCAGAACTTTTGAAAAAAAATTATTCAATAGTATATTAACAATGTAAATTCAATTTAATGACATGATTACTAGATGTAATCACAGAAAGGATAGTTTTATCTTTATTCTCCCTGTTTTTAGAAATTAATTAGTTTTTACGGATTTACGAACGCACCTTGATTTCTTTGTTTACAAAAAACAAAAACAAAAAAAAAACCATTTTTAAGATGGCCGCTTTTTTCGTCTTATTTTCGATTAAAAAGGCATAAATGTCAACAAGGTTTGACATTTGATTGTGCCAAAAGGTGCTTAACCCTAAGTATTAGCTTTGTCATTACATAATTTCAAAAACTTTAATACAATATAGAATATTTGCTAATTTATCACGTTCTCGTCTCCCATTGGTGGATATTTGTGACAATCAAGATTTGCGGGGCCCTCAGAGAGAGCGGAGCCTATCGCGTTAAAGACCCCTAAACCTTCGGTTGAGTTTGATTACAAAATCCCTCAGGGAAAATTTTTGTATGGTGTTCATCATAAGAAAATACGTGGGCAAGCCACAAAATCATATAAGTTAGCAGAGCGTAGTTTCGATCTACGGACCTCTGGGTTATGGGCCCAGCACGCTTCCGCTGCGCCACTCTGCTGTTGTTGATATGGCATTGTTGTTGATCGTTTGCAAATGTATTCCTAAATCCGATGAAAATCAATTTCGGCCTCCTTACTCCCTCTCTTTTAGTACTACTTGTGATGCTAATCAAATGGATGATTTCGTGGCGCAATGGTAGCGCGCCTGACTCCAGATCAGGAGGTTGCGTGTTCAAATCACGTCGAGATCAATATGAATTGTGCACAAACTTCATCAAAGATATTTAAATATTTTTAGGGTTCACACTCATGTTGCTCATTACAAGCACATCAACACGTTTTCAGTACAGGTTAGTTCCTTATTAGGAGTGTTACTCCCATATTGTCTAGTGGTTAGGATACCTGGCTCTCACCCAGGAGGCCCGGGTTCAATTCCCGGTATGGGACTTTGTAGTGATTACATTAATCATTCCATGTGTGAGTAGCTACAATACTATATTTAAAGCACAAGCGCATGTTTAAAGCAAAAGCGCATTCTTAGCCGTTTCTTGATTAATGGCTTTACGTCGCGAGAAAAAAAGGGGGTCGGGAAAAAGGGTCGCGGCGACTATTGCAAAAAAGGGTTGGGGTTAGTGATTACATTACATGCCGCATTCAATGTGTGAGTTAAATTTAGCAATTATCCAAAAGCCTACGGGAATGTTAAAAAACGTACAAGTTACTAATATCATTTAAGACGATACACTGAAAATCAATAGCAGAATCGACGGGCAAGTGGATGAGCGAAGCGGAGCCGCTGTCGAAAACAAACGTCCCCTTCTAGTGCTTTAGTGCAGAAAGGGGCAAATGGAGAGAATTGGCCATTTAATATTGTTTGTGTGTGTAAGTCGTATTAAGAATTACGTTGGAGAACTTGAATAAGAGCATGGCGCTATATTTTTGTAATTAGAGGCTAAATTTGTAGCCGCGATTACATTAACTGTTCATTCCATGTGTGAGTAGCGCAATACTAATATCATTTAACAATACAGGAATATAAGTCATTGGCCATTTAATATTGTTTTGTGTGTAACTCCTTTAAGCAGAAGCCGATCCTGGAAGTACTGCAATACCAGGTCAACTCGTGGCGGGGGCTATGCAAGCACAGCGTTCCCACCGATTTTCAGAAATCAGTTTAATATTCACTTGAACGTGAAAAAATTTGCCACAAAGAATCAGCGAAATTCTTAAGAGCTGCGACAAGTGAGATTTCCACTAAACAATGGCTCACCAACCACACAATGTCCCAAGTTTAGTTGTTCTTGAGATAAATAAGAGTGAGTAATACTCCTTTTCTCAAAGTTTATTTAATAAATTAACAATTAATTTGCTAAAGAAAACCACGTTATGATGCCTTCCAAGTCAGTTCTCTTGGGACCCAGTTCTGGCCAACTTAAAGAAAGGGGATAATCTTGCTATGTTCTTATGTGAAGTAGATATTTAACGTGGATGGTTCTACCAAGATATAAAACTAACTGCGATGGCCGAGAATCGAACTCGGGTCGACTGCTTGGAAGGCAGCCATGCTAACCACTATACCACCATCGCTTTACGCCAACAAAGTAAAATTACAAAGTCAATATTTTCGGGCCGCTTTGCCGAATAAAACAATTTAATTTTAGATTCTTACATTTACTTTATGTACTGCCTCCTATGAGAATTGAACTCATGACCACTAGTTAGCAACAATGAAAGTACAAGACTAGTGCTCTGCCACTGAGCTAAGGAGGCTCTAAAAGATGTAAAAAGTATCACGGTATAAAAGTTATAAGGTATTCCGATTATAAGTTTGCTGGCAAAAATGGTCATGGTTTCATTCAAGAATGCATGTGTGTACATATGCTGTGATCGTCTAGTGGTTAGGACCCTACGTTGTGGAAAAACGATAATTCCGTAGTAACCCAGGTTCGAATCCTGGTCACGGCAATTCATATTTACTATCGATTCATACGGGAATATATTCATGCTGGTATTTATTTCATGCAACATATTATAAAAAAACTAGGCATATATCTTTGTTAGTAGTATTGGTAACGTATTAATGGGATTCAAGGCGCGTGGTATGAACCGGGGGAGAAACTAGAGCGGGGTTTCCCCATACCACGGGCCATTTTTATTGGGCTTTAGGGTGACATCCTTTTTTCGGATAGTACATGAAAAAAAGATGCCCTCTTGTCAAGCTCCCCAAAAATGGTGTGTTGTGTGGAGACGCCGCACCAGTTTCCCAGCAATGTGGCAGTATGGCAGGGGTGGAATTCAAACCCACGCCCCCGAAGAAACTGGTGCAATAAACCACTGCCTTAGAACGCTCGGCGTATGATATTCGGTACCCAACATCATTCTGCAGCAATCCAGAACCAGCAATTCAAATAAATGCTTGTCTGCTTTCTGCCTAAGGCCTAAGCCGAGAGAGAGAGATAGAGGAGACCCAAACGGCCGTCTGAGAAGGATGAGGTGTGGAAATCAGTCTGGTAAGCTGGAGTCACTGCGGCCGTACTGGTCGCGTTGCGGGTCACCACTTACGATTGCTGAGCTGGCTAGCCGTTGATCGCACATGCCAGATTTATGTTGTCAGCGGCCGTGGTAACTCACACGACGCTACCTAGATTTAATCGAGCGGACTCGGACTCCCAGAACACCGAAGAAGCTATTTGGCTTCAAGGCGGGCTCAGATCGCTTCGCGTTCCGCTAGGCCGTTTCCCTTCTCTCTGTGTGTTCTCAAGGACTCTGAGGATTCTTCCGAGGCTCGAGTCTCGGACCGTCCAAGTTGGCACTCGAGACTGTGAGATTTCTGTCATTGGGAAAAGTGTAAGTAAAAAAACAAGTCCTCGAGACCAATGGTTTTCTTTATTTCTTCGCCCGTGACTTGGGCTGTTGCTATTCCAGCGCTAACACCTGGTCCAACAGGAATGCGGAGGCGAGGTGGAAAAATAAAGGAAGAAAAAACCACAAATTGTTGGCAGAAAAATAAAGGGGAAAAACACAAATTGTTGTCATCTTGTGGCCTGGTCTGGAAAAATGAGTTGAAGCAGTTGACCTGGTCTGGGACAATAGTTACCTAGTTTAACTCGTCTCGGTTATTAATACTTGACTTCTCTTATTCCCATCAACTCCCTTAGTTTCTGAAACTTCTTCTTCGCAAGCGGTTTAGTAAATATATCAGCCAGTTGATCTTCAGTAGAAACACTTGTCATCTTGATCGTTCCATATTGTTGTTGCTCACGTACAAAGAAATATTTGACATCAATGTGTTTAACACGTTGATGGTTTTCATGGTCCTCTATTATACTTATGGCACACTTACTATCACAGTATAGCGGTATCTGGCCAACATCAACACTCAGTTCAGATAACAGAGCTTTCAACCATACCGCTTCTCTGGCACCTTCCGAGGCGGCAAAAAGTTCGGCATCGGTCGTCGAGAGGGCAGTGGCTCGTTGTCTCCTGCTCCCCCAAGATACAGGTCCTCCATAGAACAAGAACAGGACTCCAGTGGTCGATTTACGCGCAACAAGGTCTGCTGCAAAATCCGCATCCGTGAAGCCTTGCAGGGGATGGTTGGTATTAATGTTGTTCACACCTCCAAAAGATATACCGTGGGTAGGCGTTCCAGCGAGGTATGCAAAGATCTGTTTCACTGCCTCCCAGTGACGCGGCCCAGGATTTGAGACAAAAGCGGCAACCTGGTTTACGGCAAGTGCAATGTCAGCGCGGGTCATTGCCATCAGGTACATGAGGGATCCAATAGCTTCTCTCATTGGTGTGTTCTCCATCTGATGACACTCTCCTTCCGTTTTGGGCGACATTGTTGGACTTGGTCGGTTGTTCGGGTCAGCAGGAATCGAGACCGCATTGCATTCACTCATATTATAGCGTTTCAAAATCTTCTTAATGAAATCCGGTTGGTTGAGATACAGTGTCCGATTGGATCTATCCCTTGTTATATCTAGTCCAACGAACCTGCTTGCGGCGAATGATCTTACTTGAAAGTGGCTTCTCAGGTAGTCAAGGATCGCAGTAAGGGCACTAGGGGTGTTGCTGCAAATGAGTCCATCGTCCACGTAAATAATCATGATAGTAAATTCTCCATTTTTTCCAATATGATAATAAACACATGGGTCAGAAGTGCTGCAGACAAATCCGAAAGTCTTGATGAATTCATCAAAGCTTGTGTGCCAACACCTTGAAGCTTGTTTCAAACCGTACAAGCACTTAAGTAATCTGCAAACCTCGTCCTCTCTTCCAGGAAGGACAAATCCTTCCGGTTGCTGCATATATATTTCTTCCTCTAGTACACCATTCAGGAAGGCTGTTTTGATGTCCAGCTGGATCATCTCGAGGTCCATGGCCGCTGCTAACGCAAGTACTAGGCGAATAGAGTAATGCTTCACAACCGGTGAGTAGGTGTCCAGGTAGTCAATTCCATAAAGTTGAGCATAACCACAAGCCACAAGCCTTGCTTTATATCTGGCTTCTGCTCCCTTGTGTGCGGGTTTGTAGTCAAGAATCCATTTGCACTTGATAGCCTTTCTTCCTGCTGGGAGTGGGACGACTTCCCATGTTTTGTTTTCCAAAATAGAGGTATATTCTTCATTGATTCCTTCTTTCCATTTCAGGGCCTCTGGGCAAGACAAGGCGTCTTTGTAGTTTATCGGGACATATGGTTCCAGTATTAGGGCACTCTGCGGTATGAAAGGTTTTGAAGGTTCGTGATCGAGGTTCAGGTCAACAAGTGTTGTCTCGGTGAGTGCCAGGGCTGCGTCATCTTCTGGAATTCCTTTCCACGCCTTCATCTTGTAGGTATACTTTGGTTGTCGACTTGAACGACGTAGGGCACTAACTGCTTGTTTCGGCTGTTCTCCATTCGTGGTGGCTCCATCTTGTATATGAGGGGGTTCTGGTTCATTACGGATTGCTTCTTGTCCTTCCATTTGGTCTCCATCTGTAGTGTCAGCGTCAGTATTTTGTTGGTCATCCAAGGGGTGAGAGGACGAAGTGTCAACACCAGTATTGGTCTCCATCTCGTGCTGTTCGACATGCACAGTTTCATTTGGTACCAAGCAGTTTCCATAGGAGTCTGGTCATTAACAACAACCTGCTGACTAGATTGAGTTTGACTCAGAGGTTGAATCATTGGTTCGTCAACCTATAGAGGAAGTTGATTTCAGTTTATTATTATGGTAGATAGGTATATACTTGGGGGGGTTTGTTTACCTGTTGTACGAACGGATCAGACTCAGATAGAATTAAGGAGTCGTTATCTGTTGAATCAACGATGTGTCCAACGTATCCAATTGTCTCGTCGATTATGACGTCACGGCTAACGACTACTCTGCGCTGAGACGGAATGTAAACGCGATATGCCTTCGTATTCTCACAGAATCCAACTAGGACGCCTTCGACGCATTTGGCTTCTAGTTTAGTCCTTCTTGCGTCAGGAATGTGGACAAACGTCCTGGAGCCAAATGTTCTTATGTGGGATAAATTTGGCTTGCGACCGGTCCATGTCTCGTAGGGAGATTTTGTGGATTTGCTCGAGGGAATCCTATTGAGGATGTAAGCGGCGTATGCGACTGCTTCACCCCAAATCCAGAGAGGTATTTTGGTCTTGCTCGAGTGGATCATGCATCTCGCCATTTCAAGTAGGGTCCGGTTTTCTCGCTCAGCAACTCCATTTTGTTGAGGTGAATACGGCGCACTTGTTTCGTGTTTAATCCCCAGTTCTGCTAACCGGCTGGTAAATTTGCCACTCTCATATTCACCAGCGTTGTCCGTTCTAAGGGTCTTGATTTTGTTTCCGGTCTGATTTTCAAGCATAGTGCGGAAAGATTCGAAATGGGATGGCATCTCCGATTTGTTCTTCATGAAAAATACACCAGTTCTTCCACTGAATTCGTCTTTGAAGGTAGTTATGAATCTTGCTCCCCCCAGTGAACTGTAGGACATAGGTCCACATACATCCGAATGAATACGTTCCCCAATGTACGAGGTCTGGTATTGGCAAACTTTAGGATAGGGATGTCTTGTCATCTTTCCTTTTGCACAGCCAAAACAGCGATGACTTGATGATTTAAGATCTTCTTCGGTATCACTGAGGTAGAGTCCGTCAACTAGGCCCATCGTGAATATTCTTCTAATATTTTTAAGGGACACGTGACCCATCCTTTCGTGCCAAAGGTCTGTTGAGGATTGTTGTCCAGCTGCTACAGCCGCATGTTCAGTGTTGACTCTTGATCTGATTCTTAAATGGTACATAGTTTTCCCGGCTCGATCACCTTCCATGTAGAGATCACCATCGTTGTTTAAGATGTTTACTTTGTTGTCAAAGAAGTTGGCATTCATCCCAGCGTCCGTGATTGCGACAATTGAGAAGAGGTTCGTACCTAGCTCTGGTACATATAGAACTGGTGATATGACTATTTCTTCCTCGTTGCCCTAGAGAATACCGAGGAGGAACCTTTTGTTACTGCATTTCAAGTACACGTAGTTAACTGAACATACCTCAGTGATTACAGTGATTTCTCCTTGGCCATGTACAGGTAAGCTTGCACCTCCAATTCCTGTAACCATCCATGAACCTGGGGTTATCGGGATGTAGTTAGTCATCAGCGAACGTTGGTCTGTCATGTGCGAGGTAGCGCCCGAATCCGCGAACCAATCAAATATGCTTCTAGCAGCGAAACATGCTGATGCTGGGAAACCCTTCTCTTGTTTTGGGTACTGGTCTTGGAACATTTCACGAGCTCTTCCCAATTTTCTGCAGTCAACAGTCAAGTGTGTATCTACTTGGCAGAAAATGCATGCCCAGACTTGTTGAGGAGCTTGAAAGTTAACTTTCGATTTCTCATCACGTTGGTAGTGAGTGTCTACTCCTCCTCTTTTGACACCATGATAGTTACGGCCTCCAAATCCACGTCGGCCTCTGAATCCACGTAGCCACCTCTCTGAAAGTTGTTGTTGGTATCTGCATTAAAAGCAGTTTCGGAGTTTGACTCTGAGTGAATAATGTAAGGAAAATATTCTGTTAGAGAGAAAAACCCAGGATTTGTTTTGGTAACACCAACCTGTAGCTTGAAACGCACTGGATCCCGCATTTCCCATTGTAGAAGTGGATCGGGCATACGACTCAACAACTTTCTCCTCGTTGATGAGTCTTTCTGTGAGATTATCAATCGTTCTTTCTGCCGTGGGAATAAGGCTCCACGCTGTGCGGACATGTCGGTAACTCTCTGGAAGAGATGAGAGCATTTTGTTGAGGACATATTTGTCCTGAAGAGGAGCACCCATTTCTCGTAACTTGTTTGCGATGTTTACGATTCCGTTTATATGACTTCTTCTATCTTTGCCTGTAGGTTTTCAAAGAAAGAGAAATGAGGCTCTAATCTGATAGTTGTCAAAGAGAACAGTTTCTATAATTACTTGAATCATATTTGTAGGTAAAGATTTCTTGAATATGTTGGTTCTCAATTTCTTCGGCCCGGGAGGCATAGTGTGAAGTGATTTTTAGCCACATCTGTCTGGCTGTAGGGATGCCATATAAATTTTGCTTTTGGTTTGGTTCCATTGAGGCAAGGATACAATTGCGTATCGAGACGTCCTTGAGCAGCCAAGCGTCAATATGCGTTTGGTTAGTTACCACGCCATTTGCATCAGTTTCCTATGAAGGAAGAAGAACTGATTAAGATATTGAAAAATATCGTTTGTATAGTTTCTAGGTTAAGTGTGTGAACACTGTACATCCAATGAGTGGAGATGTAGTATAACGGTTTCTTATACAGATATTGGTATAGTACAATGTAAGTGTACAGTGTTTAATAAGAAACTTGGTTTGAGTAAATAAAATAATAGAAAAAAAGAAAAAAAAAATCTACGAGAGTAGAGTAGGAAAGTTTTGACTTAGATTGAGTATTGACTCGTGACAGATCTCAACCTCAACTAAGTGTGGCATTGTAGCAGAATTGGTAAGGAAAGTAACGATATAACTACAACTGACATGCATTGCAGCATGAGTCTAAGATTAAGATTCTTACCACAGCGGGAATTGTGCACAAGTTTTGATCAGCAGCTACCTCAATGAGGTTTTTGAGCCCGAGTTGTTCCATGATTCCTATGAACTCATATTTCCAGTCGAAAAAGTTCGAGCCATTGAACTTCGTGATGTGGCTCACATCTCTAAACAAACTTGTAGATTGGTTTGGATTTGCCATATTGCATCAGTAGATTCTTTTCAGTGGAAATGGATGGTGTAAGGATCCGACAGAGCCGTGCTTTCTCACGGTGCTGTCGGTCTGCCTCAAACGGCTTGTTCTTGGTTAAGAGACGGCCCCAACGGACATAGGCCAGCAAGATCTTTCCACACTGAGGTGTGAACTCGGCTGAACAGCCGAGGAAGCGGTATCACACGCCGGACTGTCGCCACAACGACCTTGTCCATCTCACACCTCCCTCCCCCGCTCTATCTTGATGCCGCCGCGCCAATCGTTCTCTACCTGTATGCCCTATGCACCCTTTTCAACTATAAATAACGTGCTCTTCTTTCATTCTGGGCCAGTCTTGTTTTAGTTCTCGTGGTAGCACCCATTGCTACGTTGCTCTTAATCTGTAATTATTCGTGCTTGATCGTGTTCAACAATAAACTGTATTCGACGCTTAAATCTGTGTCGTTGTGCCACTGACTACCCGAGACCACGCCCCGCCGCCAGCGCCATCTACGGATCCACATGATGCTACCCTCATCGCAACTGTAAGTAAAACAATCAATCTCCCTCCTCATTCTAGTATTAGCTCCCCCCGTTTCCCTCGTCCCTTCGTAACGTCTCGCATCTCGAAAGAGAGGAGCGTTACATCTGGTGGCAGCGGTCTACGAACCGCGGTCTTCCCGTTGAGAGCCTTTTTCTCGCGACGCTACCAGCCTGACGCGTCGCCGTGCGGCGTTGTCAAGTCTCACAATATCCATAGTTAAGCGCGTTTTGCTCGGCTTTTGCGCTGTTGCCAGTGTCCCACCCCTTTCTTTAAAAAACCGTTAGTACTCTCCCTGGCCGCTACGCCTAGCGCCAGCCACCTACCGTAAGGCCGTCTGCTACTAACGGGCAGCGTTGCCAAACCCAGTTTAGCTTTCTGCGTACATAATGGTAGTCGTTAGAGATAATACGCTGAACGAAAAAGCGAAGAAGTTTTTTGAGAAGTTTGTCTCTCGAAAAAACAATAGGGTAGCCCCTCCGGATACCGATTTCATAGTAGCTTCTGCTTTTACCGCACCAAGTGCAGGCCCAAGCGCCGACGTACAACACGGAAATCCGTCCCCTACGGATTCCGATATGCAGCTTTATACAGAGGAAGAATTGAGGGAGAGGGAGGTCAATCAGGACTGGGAAGCCCGAATGGCACGCCTTTTAGCCGCGATTCCGACAAGTCATTTCACCAACCGTGCCCATTCTCCGTCTTCGTGGGACGACGAAGTAAACGACTTAAGCCAATTTGGTGCCGCAGCCTTGCCTACGGGCAATACGGAACGTCGTCCTACCGATCATTCAGGCCCCGCCCCCCGAAACATTAGTGGTGCTAACGCCGTTTTTCCCTTACCCCCCCCACATTGCACGGATGAATTCGGAAGCAACCCTTTCGATAACCCGCCAAACGTTAGTTGGGATTCACGAACTGACCCCTACGTAGAAAGTCAGCATTCAGTAGAGGATAACAACACGGGTATGCCAATCAATTTGCGGGACGCAAACAAAGAAATAGGAAAGGAACGAGCTGAATTCATCAGAAATCAACCGACACTCCTCGAAGATTTCGAAATCACCTTTAACACCAATAGCCGCCCCGAACCGTTTTTTTCAATCTACGGACACAAAAACATCGAAGATGTGCCAATGGACGAACTCCTGACGAGATTCAATTCCAACGGATTTGTCACTACAAGCCACGATACCCCGACAGCGTGATGATCGAGGAACTCAATGTCCTCTTGGAAAGTAGGCCGGAGATTAGAACAGTCAGTGAACTATTTAGATTCTTAAAGTTTAAAACTTATCACACACCACGCACTTCACCCACACATGAACCAGCTCCCGTCCGACCATCAGCGCCACTCATAACCAGAACCGACGTGGGTGTAAATTGTGTGGTGGATACGGCCGATGCCGCGGTGAGCTGCGTAGTGGACACGGCCGACGCCGCGGTCACTTGCTCCATCGTACCCGACACGTTAGCTAACCCAACACAACCACTTGTCACAAGAGGGGGATTCGCTCCCATACCGTTCGCGGCTAGCACTCCACACCCAAGACTAGGACACCCTAACCCAATTTTGCACAATCTTGACAACACACAACAGACAGGAAAGGTACTAATTAAAAGAACCTATGCAGGGCCAATCGCTAGCTTAGGCTCATCAAACGAACTAGCCCCTGTGACAACCGCCGCCAGCACAACCACTGTCGCAACCAGTGGCACCACGGCAACACCCGGCTGCACACCGCAGGTACCGAGAGGCGACAGAGCACCCTCCGCTAATCGTAAAGTATCTTTCGGGCCGACTACCTCTACGCCAGCCCCGGGAATGTATTCCACTCCCGTACCAAACCAAATTAACCAACAGGGATTTGCCGACACCAGCAGACATCGCGGGTTTATTCCCTCCGCAGCCAGCACAATTCCAAGCTCATTCAGCTCAGAATTTTCAAGAATTTACAGGGAACTTACAGACATGGGACTTAGCCACGCCGACGCAGCTAACTGCGCTGCTGCTAGGGTAACCCAACCGCCAAACATAACAAACCGGGCCACTCCACCACCAACGCAATCGACCACCACTTTCCCGCAACCGATCACCCCTACTCCCTCTCAACCGGCGTGCTACACTCCAGCCCCTCCTCCCAACAACACCCTAGATCAGTCAGTACAGGAGCAGAAACAGGCAATCACTCTGATTGCAGCGGTTCCGCCATTTAGCGGATCGGGTTCCACTCGATTCGAGACGTGGATAAAACATTTCGAGTCTCAGCTGGACACAGCTGAATTTGAGGAAAGCCGGAAAATTAAATTACTATGCTCAAGACTGTCAAATGACGCATTAGAATGCGTTTTAACGTACAAGCAGAAAAACCCAATTAGCGCCAATGTATACGAAAATATAAAGAGCTGTTTGTTCGACCGTTTCCACGGTAGCGAGACCCGTACTAGATATTTCACAGAATTCCAAAACTGCACACGCCATCCAGGAGAGACAGTGAGGAACTACGCATGCCGACTTCAAAAACTCCTTTTGCACGCATATCCAATTCCCCCAGGTGGCAGATCGGCTAGTGAGAACGCCATGAGCGAGAAACTGTTGATGGATAAGTTCATCAATGGTTTGTCTAGGAAACTACAGGCCATGCTAAAACACAAGGAGTATCCGTCCTTCGATGTGTTAATCAAAAAGACTGAGGCCCGAGTGGCTTGCGAGGAAGACTTCGCTGACGAAACAATTCACGCCGTTACGAGCTACTCCAACAGGCCACACGCCCCAGCGCCGGATAGGGAATTAGGCAGCGTTGCCGAAGCTGTAAGTAGACTCTGTTCGTCAGTCGAACAGAGCCTTGCTATCCAGACGGAGGAATTACAACGTAATCTCCGGCAATTGCGTGATGCCGCACCAGCGCGTCGAGTAGGATTTAATAATCAATATTCACAGCATAGACAATCCGCGAACCTCCAGTATTGTGATTTTCATAATGAATATGTAAATCACAATACGGAGAATTGCCTCACAAAACAAGCGTTAGCGAACGCCTGGTGTAAAATCTGCAACAAACAAGGACACAGTCTTCATTACTGCCCCACTAGACGTAACCCCAGACCTCAACCACCACCGGGCTACTCCAATCCGCGTTCGCAGGAACCCCTGCAGAACTCGGAAAACTAAAGTCCACCGGCAGCATTGTTGGGCCAGACGGTGGGTCAAGATCAAAGCCCCAACTGAGGATCAATAGTGTAAAAACACATCGACCACCTAGGGTAGAAATTAAAATAGGCGACCATCATTTTTTTGCGCTCTTCGACAGCGGGGCAGGCAGAAGCCTCGTAAATAGCAGCGTATTTCGGAAATTGGGCAGCGATTATCATTCCTTCACCACAGAAGTTTCAGCGGAGTTATACGACATTAACAATAGACGGCTTAGGACTCAGGGCACAGTCACGTATAAGTTTAAACTCGCCAGGGAAAGCCACGAGGACAAACTTACACAAGAATTCATCATAGTCGACGGCATTTCAGAAGAAGTAGTTTTAGGTTTAGACGCCCTCTACGGGCACAAGTTCATGTTCGACGGACGGGAACGGACGATCTATCGTCTGCGGGAACCTGGCCAGTTCCTGGATGAGCCCGTCATGATAATAGCTAGAGAGATCAAAATTCCTCCACACACAGCACAAGTAGTCGAAAGCGAGAGAGGTGGAGGTAAGCTCCCCCTCAACGTCGCTTGTTTCTTCCATAAAGCCCCTGAGCTGCCGGCCGGTCTGCGGATCGACCCCTTTGTTTCGGAAATGCAAGAGGAAGGTCTTTTCCGACTTGTCGTAGTTAACTCCACCCATCAGCCAATAACACTGCCCCGTTTTCAAGTACTAGGAAGAGTGGCACTCCACCAGAGTCACATAAAAACAACAGCACAAATCGCCTCCTGTATTTCCGAACCCAAGTCGGTCGATCCAGCCAAATACGACTCCATTCTCCAACACATTCAGCCAGAGGATGCTAGTAAAATCCGCACTCTTTTGGAAGAGAATTCAGACGCTTTCGCTTCTGAAACGAAGGAATTGGGTTGTACCGGACTGGTGAAACACACCATCGATACTCAGGGACAGGGCCCCATCCGTCTCCGCCCATATAGAACGTCACCTCGCCAGAGAGAGGTGGCAAACAAAATTATAGACGAACTTTTAGAAAATCAAATAATCCAGCCTTCCACGTCACCTTGGTCGGCTCCGATTGTGTTGGTAAAGAAGAAAACAGGGGAGGATCGCCTTTGCATCGACTACAGGCGCCTGAACGCCATCACAAAAAAGGATTCATTTCCCCTACCACGTATTGACGATGTCTTCGACCTCCTACAAGGTCAACGTTTCTTTTCGACTCTAGATCTGGCCTCAGGTTACTGGCAGATCGAAATGGACGCGGCCAGCAAGGAAAAAACCGCGTTCATTGTAGATAACAACGTCTACGAGTGGAACCGCTTAGCGTTTGGCTTAACGAACGCCCCGGGCACGTTCCAACGTTTGATGAATCACGTGCTTAGGAAGGAAATTGGAAAAAGTTGTTTGGTTTATCTTGACGATATCATTGTGTTTTCAAAGACGATAGAGGAACATGTAGAGAATTTACGAAGGATTTTTGCATTGCTCAAAGAAGCGAACCTCAAACTCAACTTGATTAAATGTAAATTCTTAGCAGAAGTGGTGCACTATTTAGGACACGTTATTACAGCAGACGGTACCAGACCTGATCCAGAGAAAATCGAAAAAATAGCTAACTACAAAAAGCCCGAAACGTCAGGCGAACTTCTCTCCTTCTTAGGACTCGCGTCGTATTATCGGCGCTTCATTAATAACTTCTCCACCGTAGCCCACCCGCTTATTGTCCAGTCGAAACTGGATAAAAGAGAAAAAGTGAAATGGGGGCCTGAGGAAGACAAATCTTTCGAGAGCCTTAAGACATGTTTAACATCACCCCCAATCTTAGCTTTCCCAGATTTTAGGAAAGAGTTTATACTTTTTACGGACGCCAGCGACTACGGCGTAGGGGCAGTTTTATCACAAATACATGATGGAAAAGAGGTTGTCATAGCATACGCTAGTCGACACCTTGACAAAGACACCTTAAAATATTCAACAATAGAAAAGGAAGCGTACGCCATCGTTTTTGGCGTCGACCACTTCCGACACTACCTGCAGGACGAACCGTTTACTATCGTTAGTGATCACCGCCCATTACAATGGTTACAGACGGTTAAAGACGAGAAGGGTAGACTGGGACGCTGGGCTATCTTACTTTCCAACCTCAAGTATACTATTAAATACCGACCCGGGCGAGTAAATGGGAATGCAGACTTCTTATCACGCATCAAAGTCGCCGCGGTACAAGCTATACCACGCGACAATGATGTCATGCACGAGGAGCAACAAAAAGATCCGCTCTGCAAATCCATAATGACATACTTGGAAGACGGGATTTTGTTTGACAAAGATAACAGGCAGATGCCGATCTGGGTGAAAGAAATTGAGCTCTACTTTATGGCAAACGGAATTCTCTGCAGGACGCTCACACCTGTATCGAAGAAACGTAGACAATTCGTCCAGATCCAGGTCGTCGTTCCTTTGTCGTTACGAAAAATGTTATTGCAGGAATACCACGATTCGCCTACGGCGGGTCATCTAGCCTATAAACGAACTTGTCTCCGCCTTAGGGACAAGTTCTACTGGCCAACAATGCTTGACGACATCAAGGAGTACTGCAAAGCTTGCGAAGCTTGCGCCCTCCAAAGGCGCGTCCACCTAAAGACATTTTTAAACCCCTTAGATCTAACAGCAGCTCCATTCGAGGTATTAGGACTCGATTTTCTAGGCCCCATCCGACCGGCATCCCTCGAAGGGAACAACTACGTACTAGTAATTACGGATTATTTCACCAAATGGGTAGAGGTCATTCCATTACCCGACCAGACGGCACTCACCACATCGAAAGCGATGATGGAGAGGATAATTCTGTATCACGGTCCACCAAAAGCTATCGTTACCGATCGAGGGACTAACTTCACTTCGGAGCTTTTTAATCATCTTTGCAGAGCCTTACACATAAAACACCGAACGACTACGGCCTATCATCCTCAATCCAACGGCCTGACTGAAAGGTTTAACAAAACCGTAGTAGAAATGCTACGGAAATACCTTAACGATGGGTACACAAATTGGGAAGAAATGTTAGGTGCAGTGGCGTTTGCATACCGAAACTCAGTACATTCATCCACTAACGAAACGCCTTATTTCCTTAATCACGGTCGTGATCCAGCCATGCCTCTCGACCGATTTTTCAAACCGCCCCAACAATTCATTGTACCACCCAAAGACTATACGCACCAGACTATGAAGCGCCTTTACGACGCTTTCGAGCTGGTAAGAGCTAATTTACAAGCGGCTCGAGATCTGCAGAAAGCACAGTATGACGTACGAGCAAAGAAATTACAATACCACGTAGGAGACAAAGTTCTACTGGATGTAAGAGCCTGGAGACGAGGGACCAGTAGAAAACTGAACCCTCGGTACAAAGGGCCGTATAGAGTAAAGAAAGTCAATTCAAACGAAACAGTTGAAATTCAAGAGGTGGGTGGAAAGCAAACCCAGTTAGTGCATGTCAACCGCATTAAACCTCTTTACGAGACGATGATATGGAAAGACGAGCCCTGTGTTGAGTTTTTCGACGTTCGTACTGGAGCAATGAATGGCGAGGAGGAAGAAATTCCTCCTCCCACAGAAGGAACGACGGAAGCTGTAAGAGAGAGGAATAAAGAACCTCCTGTGGTTCGGAAAAGAGGAAAGAAAAAGAAGAAGAGAGTTATTCCTATTCCAGGAATCAACATCTACAAACGCCCAACGTTTGTTATTGCTCCCCGCCCTGGTAGACGACCAGGACTCCGCTCTGCTAAATTTCTCGAACAAACAAACATCCCCCCTGAAAATAATAAGGGAACAACTCCCGAAAACATTTCCCCCACCCCCGTAGAAACCATAGCTTGTGTTAATTCGCCCTCTTTAATTACATTTGACTCCACAGTAGAAGACGTAGATTTAATAACATTCTAAGCGCTCAAAAATTTGCTTCGCCACACATTTAATGCTCCTTCTTTTATTTTTATATCACAGACTCTCGCTCTTTATTCTATTTCTATCTCCCCTTCCCACTTCCCCATTCCTGACGACAGTTTGCGATTGTAGCTCCGCAGAAAACAAAGGTTTTCTCGAGTTTCATGACAAAGACTGCGACGAATCAAATCATCCAACTCCACCAATCTCAGTCGAGTATGAAATCTTCTCCACCATCCCTGAAGTAACTCGTTTCCCTGGACATTCCTGCGCTATGTGGGTTATGTCGAAAACTGTTTATATCGATTTTCTCGGGTGGGAAACTGTTACGCAGAACCGCTTGCCCTTAGAAGTGAGCCCCGCTCAGTGCCGACGCATGAGAGACACTCGCCAATGCAGTGGAAAAACAATGGACGTCCTCGGACAAAATAAATGGGCCCTCGAAAGCCCTCCCCACATCCAAGGCAGCTGGCTACGAACAACGACAGCCTCTCTAGTGAACTGCCACCTCGAGGAAGTATCACTAGAAGCGGAGTGCGGCAACTGTACTATCAGCTCTCCAATTGGCGACATCCCAGGCGGAACGAACGGATCCATCACCCACAACCTCGTGACTCTGGTGTGGGAAGATTCGTGGAAAGAAAAGACAAAATGCCAAACACACCTGCTTCAAACAAGCGCAGGTTTGCTCTACCACACAAGCAACGCCACGACCAAAAGGATCCGGGACACCAAACGCCAAGTCGATTACCTGTTCAACACCACAATAGTCGGCTACTGCTCAACTCCCGCCAACTCTTCAAATCTCATGGCAGTGAGCGGAATGCCGAACGTACTCCTTCGCTTCACCGAAATACTGACGCTAAATTCCACCAACTCCAGCCGGCGAACCAGCGACAGTCCAGCCACAGACAAGCTGTCGTCACTTTTCGTTCGTTCGGACGTCAATCTTGTGGCGCACACGCAGTACACTCGGGATCTTGCAATTGAAATGGCCAACAACATCATCAAGGAAGTGCGGACCATCCAGTGTCAAACCCGTCGACTAGCTCACCAGAACGCAGCAGCAGCAGCCCAATACAACGGTTGGCAGGCTGCTGGGTACCTCGACCTACCTGTTTGCAGCAAGCTGTCCGCGGTTGGCAATTCAGTAGCAGTTCTCCAGTGTAAACCAATGAACGTAACATTCACGACCGAAATGACGAGCTGTGGCCCGCAGCCTCGTTATCAGAACTCAACTATCAGCATCGAGGGATGGGAACTAACAAGATTCTCCGAGTGCTACTGGCCTTCTAATTTCGTGAATTTTAACGGTCACGCTCACACGTATCGAAATTTCACGTGGAGACCAGTCGTCTCTTCCATCCTCGTGCAGGGTCACGAGCTGATCAGAACTGTCCCGTTTGAAGCCGACAACTCTATTGGTACCATCCTACGCCTACATCCCGCCATCAGGGCGAATCCAATGAGTCCCGCAGCCGCCATTGCCGAGATTCTGGCCTCCGTTCAAGAACATCACGCAGTCAACCTGTCGAACGACCAACACGTCAGCTCCGTTCTCCTCCACCACAACGACGCTCCTCACATCTCATTTCTAACCCGCGTTGGAAATTGGATGCGGAACTTCGGGATTTTATCGGGAGTCGGTATCACGCTCGCTTTAGCTATACGCTTTTGCGGGATCGGGACGATCCTCGTTAAAACAGTACCGTGCCTATCCTTCCTCCAAGCCTGCAGTCCGTATAGTTGGATAGCAAACAGCAATACTCCCGCAGCCAACACTCCCGCGCCAACTCCCGGAGCGGTTAACGAACCCAATCGTGAAACTGTCGTCAACATCCAACCTGCTCCCGCCCCTTCCAACCCCTCTTGCATCGTGAACTTCCAGCCTCCAGCAGCGCCAGCCGTTGTGCCAGCACCCGTGGCGGTCCCGGTCCCGAAGACGCTCCCCGTCAGCGGACCGACCCGGTTATCCCGCATCGCCATCGAGAGATCTCTCCATAACCACCGAGAAGCGGCCCGGCTACTAAGATGAAGAGACTCATTCACCGCCTTTCCATCTTTTATGTCTAGTTATAAGTTCTCTTATATGCTCATGTATGTCTCAGCTCATTCCGAATCTCATTCCTCTATATGTATACGTGTTTTATGACAAGTGGGAAAGTTACTCTCAACACCTTCCCACGCTCAAAAAATAGTAAAGCTGCTTATCTTTCGCTCAAAAAAACTCGCAGTATTTATCAGTTGTACTAATCCTTTCTTGTTTCACTAGTATTCCCCTGTCGATTGTTACAACTTTCGCGGCTCATCTAATCCCCTCTCCACGTCACCTTCACTTTCCTTCCGCGCGCCCCGCCTTTTCTTTCAAAATTCTTGGCTTCTCTCGTCCCCCGCCATGTCCTATATAACCATCGCTAAATCGACTCGTCACCAACAGTCCAATTTCCGACAGCATCTCAAAATGTCCTCAGCCACCTGCCACGTTTACCGGTTCACTCGTCCCGACGGCTCGTCAACACAGTTCGTAGCCGAGAAGTTTTTGCCGTATGGCGAGACATCTCCGGTCCGGGAGAAGCGGTCCCTCGAAAAGGCCGCTTTCGTCGACAGCATCTGCCTGACAAAGAGGAGAAGGAAGGAGGACCCGAACGTGCAGTGTGGTCACTACTGCCCGGAGACGCTCGCCCGTCTAGCTGAAGAAAGGAAACGGATAGAAGCCGTGGAGTATCCAGACACAGACACCTCCATCCTTCCAAACGAGACCTTCGCATCGTTCGCTTCGTTCGTCCCGGACATCCCTGTCTTCGATTTCAGCAGCCACGACTCGATCGTCATCATCAGCGACGACGACACAACGATCCCCCTCGACATCGAGTTCGCCAGAGACCAGCCTCGGTCATCAACACCGGTAACCCCATCCGAGCTACCATCGTTCAACGATTCTGATTCGTTTGATTACATGGAAGTGTACGGTTTTCACCGAACGCGACCGTCGCTGCTACGTGGGCATGACGAAACGACCTTACCACTAATCATCTAGATTGCGGGACGCAATCTTCCAGGAGGGGGAGGCATGTAAGGATCCGACAGAGCCGTGCTTTCTCACGGTGCTGTCGGTCTGCCTCAAACGGCTTGTTCTTGGTTAAGAGACGGCCCCAACGGACATAGGCCAGCAAGATCTTTCCACACTGAGGTGTGAACTCGGCTGAACAGCCGAGGAAGCGGTATCACACGCCGGACTGTCGCCACAACGACCTTGTCCATCTCACACCTCCCTCCCCCGCTCTATCTTGATGCCGCCGCGCCAATCGTTCTCTACCTGTATGCCCTATGCACCCTTTTCAACTATAAATAACGTGCTCTTCTTTCATTCTGGGCCAGTCTTGTTTTAGTTCTCGTGGTAGCACCCATTGCTACGTTGCTCTTAATCTGTAATTATTCGTGCTTGATCGTGTTCAACAATAAACTGTATTCGACGCTTAAATCTGTGTCGTTGTGCCACTGACTACCCGAGACCACGCCCCGCCGCCAGCGCCATCTACGGATCCACATGATGCTACCCTCATCGCAACTGTAAGTAAAACAATCAATCTCCCTCCTCATTCTAGTATTAGCTCCCCCCGTTTCCCTCGTCCCTTCGTAACGTCTCGCATCTCGAAAGAGAGGAGCGTTACAATGGCGTTAAGCTGGGCCCATAACCTGTTGCGCAGGGAAAGTTTTGGAGAATTAGACAAGAGAATACATTTGATAATCACTTGATTGTATTTAGAAAGGACTGAGATCCTTGTCTATTTGACATAACATGTAAGGCCAGGAGAGCAGAGCAAAGGGTACCATACCATGTGAAACCAAATCAAGAGAGAGCTGCCAGGCAACATGACAAACGGGAGGAAAACTCAACCTTGGCTAAACAGCATCCAGGCCTTGTCGGTTTCAGCAACCGCCAAAGTGTTTCTGTTGCTCGGGGCGCTATTCCAGCGCTAACAGTTTCTGCCGGTAGTCCAAACTTAGACTTGGGTAGGGTCTACAGTTTTAACAAGAGGTACTCGTTTCCCTCGGAACTGTTTTCTTTCATTCATCGTCGTCGTTTTCTTCTTCTGTCCTCTTTTGGTGGACGAGGTGACCGAGCGGTTAAGGTGATGGACTGCTAATCCATTGTGCATTGCACGCGTGGGTTCGAATCCCATCTTCGTCGTATTTGTGTATTAATGCCACCTAAAAAATTTTTTAGATGTACATATTATCCCTTCAGGGGTACCTGAAGGTTACCAAGGGATAATACCCCGAGAGAAAACAAATTTATTGCCACTACAGACAAATTATTTAGAAATCAAAAAATAGTTAAGCAATTTATCAAAAATCAAATTGAAACAAATATTTGATAGTAAGTTACTTTTAGCCTTATGAAAATATGAATCATTTAAATATAAAAGCATACACTTATTAATTCTTTTACTGGAAAGCAAAAAAAATTTAGATTTTGCAGTTGAAAAAAAATCTTTGTGAGGCACAACAGAATTGTAGTTTGTAATAATAAAAAGTAAGAGAACTATTCCTACTTTAGAAATACAGAAAACCAGAGGTATAATATTTTTATTTTTGTGAAATAAAATCAAAAGAAAAAAACCATTTTTACAGATCAAAGAAAAAATTGGATACTGTTTAGCACCATTCCTTTAGACCTAAGGTGTTTAAACCATGGCCTACTCCATCTAGAGGCCGAGTAACTTCCTGGGGACTGGGGAAATCGTTGGGGACTCATCAGGTTTGAGTCGTTGGGGACCCTACGATTTTCCCTCCGATTTTCGATAAATTGCTGAAGAAATGGCGGTTTCATTCACTTCCATGAAGTTGTCGTTTTCCATTTGAAAAGATTCACTTTTTCAAAGCTTAACTTGCAATAAGGCGGTTGATCCCTTATACAATTCCTATTTGACTAACACAACGCAATAGATGATTACCGGTATTTATTTCAATCAAAATACATTGGATTAGCTTTTTTTACTGATTAAATATTTTACATCGTTTATTATTGTGTTCCCGACCTAATTCAAAGGGAAATTGGTTGAAAAATACAAAAATAACTTATTATTCAATTCTCTACGGCCATCAATCTCAAACTATTCAAATCAACAGTTACAGATGAATGTTATCAGTTACATTGGGACATTGGCGTTTTGTCTTTTGAAGAGTATCTATGATTCCAACCCTTGTGCGCCGGGATATGAAGGTACATGAAAGGGGGATGTTTCTTTAAAGTTTTTTTAAATCAGCCTCCGTGGACTTACTACTCGAAACATTTTATAAAGATGTCTGTACAAGTAGCATATAAAAACAAACGAACCTAAACGTTACGTTACTGGGGTGGTAACTCAGTGGTGATAACTGAGCAAAAGTTATAACTGACTGCTCGCTTTGCATAGGTGCGTCGAAATTCCATCCGGATTGAGTCGAAAACAATTACATGATCCTAGTTCCAGTGTTTATTGGTTGTAAAAGGATCGCGTAATTGTTTTCAAATAGTCAAGGTTGCGGATGTTATAAGTACTTTTCGAACGTTTTCTGTCGTTTTACCACTACCAGGTGTGGGGCTTGAACCCACGACCCCGTTCGGGGACCAGAACTTAAGTCTGGCGCCTTAACCACTCGGCCAACCTGGTGGTAGGGGGGGACCGGACCCATATTGGACAGGTTGTCCCACATTGGACAGATTGAATAAAAAGGTAAATATTAGATAATATACAATTCTAATCAATGAACTTCATCAATCTGCTGGTTATTGACAGAATTGAACGAAGTTTATTGATTAAAATTTTATCCCTTCAGGGGTACCTGAAGGTTACCAAGGGATAATACCCCGAGAGAAAAAAAATGTATTGCCACTACAGACAAATTATTTAGAAATCAAAAAATAGTTAAGCAATTTATCACAAATCAAATTGAAACAAATATTTGATAGTAAGTTACTTTTAGCCTTATGAAAATATGAATCATTTAAATATAAAAGCATACACTAATTAATTCTTTTACTGGAAAGCAAAAAAAGTTTAGATTTTGCAGTTGAAAAAAAAACTTTGTGAGGCACAACATAATTGTAGTTTGTAATAATAAAAAGTAAGAGAACTATTCCTACTTTAGAAATACAGAAAACCAGAGGTATAATATTTTTATTTTTGTGAAATAAAATCAAAAGAAAAAAACCATTTTTACAGATCAAAGAAAAAATTGGATACTGTTTAGCACCATTCCTTTAGACCTAAGGTGTTTAAACCATGGCCTACTCTATCTAGAGGCCGAGTAACTTCCTATCTTCCCATGTTATAAGATAAATTTTGAAAAATATTTGGAAATTTAACCAAAGATAGAGGTTTAAAAATTAAATTTAGTCATACTAGATGACCCTATACCTAAAGTCATTATTCATTAAGATATTTATATTTTTAAGTTCATTTTGACGAGGGAAGTACGCTTGCGAACGCCATCTACCTAGAGGTACAGATATCTCTACATTAAATTTGTGCGCCATCTGTTTTGGTGAGCGCTTAAAAGCAAAACTGGGATAGCCGATTTATTAAATTTGTGCGCCATCTGTTTTGGTGAGCGCTTAAAAGCAAAACTGGGATAGCCGATTAAACACATGGGGCTGCAATAGCGTCAAAACGGCTCTCACTAGAGGGCGCTCGCAAGCGTACTTGGTCCGTCAAGATCGCATTTTAAAATTGAAATATCTCCTAATTTACTAATTTAAACAAAAAAGTAATTGGCAAAACCCTTATAAATTTTTAAGCTCTTTCTAATGAGATAAAAAAATTTTTTACATGGGTTTCATTGGAAATTGGTTAGTTACTCGGCCTCTAGATAGAGTAGGCCATGGTTTAAACTAGGGTATTAAGCGGTGACCTTGTTCAGCAATAGTTAACCACTTGAATGTAGCATTTCTTATAAATCTTAACAACTTCCTCTTTCTTTTATAACGAAAATCAATCAGATAAAAATGAACAACGATGATAGGCAGCAGAAGAATACTGTGACAATTTCATATATAAATTATGAAATCGCAATTAACAAAAAAACACACCTGAAGGTTTTGCCTCCTGCGTGGCTTTATATTGTACATATCTAACAGATATGTTTTCCTATTTCCAAAACTTCGCCCAACGTGGAGGTCGAACCCACGACCCTGAGATTAAGAGTCTCATGCTCTACCGACTGAGCTAGCCAGGCTAAACTTGTATAGTTTGTTGGTTCGGTTGAGCTTCATGCCTAATGTTTTTTTTAAATCTCTATACCCCAGTGAAACTTAAGATATGCCAGCGTTGCATACCCTTAGTACTTGTAGACCTCTGTGGCGGAATTGGCTAACAATGCTGAGATCATGAGTTCTTACGGGTTCTTACGGGCCATAATTCGATTTAATCTTTTTCAAAAGTTTTGTGATTTGATAGTTTCATAAAAGAAAGTGTTGGAATCTTCTTTTGATTAAACAGAAGGGGGCACCCAGGTTTGAACTGGGGACCCTACGATCTGCAGTCGTATGCTCTACCACTGAGCTATACCCCCTATATATTATTTTACGAACAGGTATTTTTTACAATAACACATGAAGTATTTATGACAACAGCTAAAGACTTTCAGGTGACCTACAAGAACTCTCAGGTACGTGGATTTGAAATATTATACGGTTCCATGGTGTAATGGTTAGCACTTCAGACTTTGACTCTGACAATCTGAGTTCGATTCTCAGTGGAACCTAATAATGTATATTGGTTTTTCGAACAATGTTTTTTAAGGCTGAATTTTTTTCCAAAACTACCAATATGATAGACTATCGTTTCTAGCTTTGAAATCAATCTATAAGAATCTATGTTACATTATAAAGTCTACTCCCCATGAGTTGGGGAGTAGATCATGCGTGCCAGTAGGGTGGATGGGGTATTGGGGAAGAATGACAATCCTCCCGCCGGAGGCTACTTGACCTTCGCTAGGGATTGAAAGAAACCTACCTGACGTTGATTTTTTAACAAATACAGGCTCATTGGTCTAGTAGTATGATACTTGCTTCGGGTGTAAGTGGTCCCGGGTTCAATTCCCGGATGAGCCCGTATATTTATTCTTATTACATAAAGCTTAGTTTCTTGTCCAGTTGACCACCAAGTTCTTGAAGTAGATATCAATAACAATCCCGTACCCTTTAATTCGAAAAACGAAATATCTTGTGGTGTCATTGATCGTAGCAGGACTCGAACCTGCAATCTTCGGATCCGAAGTCCGACGCCTTATCCATTAGGCCACACGACCATTCATACAACAGGAACATGAATCTCGAAGTGCTCAAACAATTTCGTGTTGGAATATTTAATGTCAAAATAGAGACTGATCTTATATAAATACGTATGAATATCGACACCGGATGCGCCATTGGGCGTGCTGGTCCTATGGCTTAGATGGCAAAGCGCCTGCCTAGTAAGCAGGAGATCACGAGTTCGAGTCTCGTTGGGACCTTATCATTCATTTAACCGTGTCTTTTAGGTAAAACCATTTTTATTTTTCTACGCTTTTCATTTAGTGAAACAGCCTCGATAGCGCAGTAGGCAGCGCGCGAGTCTCATAATCTCGAGGTCGTGAGTTCGAACCTCACTCGGGGCAATATTAAGTTACTTTTAAAACCTCTTTTGTAGGTAATTCTTCTAGACAACAGTCTTTGTCATCACGAGGATTTATTAGCACGTTTTTCAAAAGTATAATCTTTTGGGGCTCATCCGGGATTTGAACCCGGGGCCTCCTACACCCAAAGCAGGAATCATACCACTAGACCAATGAGCCAATAAACTTGTTTTTTCACTTTTTAAAGTGGAAATCGGACAGAAAAAGGGGCCAGTGGGGAAAAGGCTAATGATACATCGAGATTACTGAGACAGTCTTCCATGGATTGGCTGTAAAGCACCGTGAACCGACTTCATTTTCAGGTTAGTCATGAAACCGAGACTCGACTGCACTTTCATCTTCAGAGATCAAGAATTGACCACGCTTTCATCTTAGCCGAAAAGCCGAGAATCGACTGCACTTCTATCTTAGCCAAAAGGCCGAGAATCTACCGCACTTTCATCTTAGCCAAAACGCCGAGAATCGTCTGAACGCTAATCTAAGCCAAAAGGCAGAGAATCGAACGCACTTTCATCTTAGTCAAAACGCCGAAAATCGACTGCACGCTCATCTTAGCCAAAAGACCGAGAATCGACCACACTTTCATCTTAGCCAAAAGGCCGAGAATCGACTGCACTTCCAACTTAGCCAAAAGTTAATCATACCACTACACCAATATCATTAGAAACCAAAATTTCGCAAGCGTTCTTAGGGCTTGTGGCGCAATGGATAACGCGCCTGACTACGGATCAGGAGATTCCAGGTTCGACTCCTGGCAGGCTCGTGGATTCATTCTATTTTTGGTTTGCTGTTATATCTTACTCGATGATGATGGATAGAAAAGAGTGCAGTTCACACGTTTGTATTAGACGTTCGTACTTGATGGTAACAGTGTACATATATCACTGCCCTCACAGATATTCACTTCCATTCCTCTACTACTACTATGCAGTGCCCTCTCAGGATTGATCGGGACACTACACCTCTTCCTCACTTCATTTTAAATCCTTACATCCATTACATCAGATATGGGGGCGGGACATATATGTGAATTAGGTACTTGACAAAAACGGATATACAGCGAGTGGATTTCTTGCGTTTAACATCAGTTGCGAATTCTGTTCTGGATGGTTGGCATCTCATAGTCTTGAGTCCATCCCGGCGGTCTTCTTTCTCTCTGCCCCCGTCTTGTTGCACCTTCCGCTCTTGCTCCTCCCCTTCGACGATACTGGCCAGCTGGCCCCTCCGGCAGTGGTGTTGGCTGATCCGGCGGAGGTGCCCCGATTCCCTCCACTCTCACTCCTCCTTCCAACTTTTTGAAACTCGAACAGTTTCTGGTCACAGTCCCCTTCTTTCCTACCGCTGTGATCATTGACTCCTTTACTGCTGTCACTCTGTACGGCTCGACTTCATAGAATGGTTCAGTCTTCCTTAACATTTTGTTTTCCTTTCTTCTCAGCACCCAGTCGCCTATTTGGAACCCATGCTCCTTCGATCTCTTTTCTTGTCTCTTCATCTTTGTTTTGTATGCCTCGTCCGTGTGGTGTAGGTCCGGCAGTCTATCTCTTGGCACTCTTCCGAATATCAATTCAGCAGGTGGCAATCCCGTGCCCGGATGTTTTGCGCTTCTGTATCCTCTTAGAAATACCTCCAGCTGTTCTTTCCAGTTCTTTTTTTCCGCTGTCGCCGTCCGCATTACTTTTCCCAATGTTCTCATGAACCTTTCCACCTCTCCATTCGCCTCAGGCCATACTGGCGTCACTTTTCTGTGCTTGAATCCTAGATGGTCCGCCATTGCTTTGAATTCATTCCCGTTGAAGGGCGGCCCGTTGTCCGTCTTAAGAGTTTTCGGAATCCCCATCAACGCGAACAGATGGTTTAACTTAGGCCCCACCTGTTTGAATGCCGTTGATCTCACTATTTCGGCGGCCGGAAACCTTGAGTAGTCGTCCATGATTACTAGAATCTCCTCTCCTGTTGGCAGCGTGTAGAAATCAGCGCTTAACTCCTCCCACGGTCCGTCTGGTAGTGGCGTCGTCTGGATTGGTGCTCTCCTTTTTATATCCGTTGAAACTTGACAGGCCATACATTTCTTCACGGCTTCTTCTACCATGCGATCCATTCTTGGGAACCACACTTTTGTCCTTAAGTATCTCTTCGTCTTCTCCATCCCCATATGGCCTTCGTGTGCTATCTCGATCGTTTTGTCTTGCAGTGTATCAGGCATCACAATCCGGTTGCCTCTCATTACGACCCCACAACTGGTGATGGCCAGCTCCTGCTGCATAGGCTGGAAGGTGTTTCTCAGGTTTTCTGGTAACTTGAACCAACGTCCATCACTGATTTTTTACTAGACTGAGCTTCTCGTCTGCTTCCGTTTCTCTTCCGATCTCTTCTGCCGACATTACATCCGCACCGGCGCTTGTTATTGTGAAATTCACGTAACTCTCCGCCACTTTTTCTAACTTCGCTCGCGCCTTACTCCTACTTCCGTTCGGGTTTCTTGACAGGTAGTCTGCTGCGTTCCAATCACCTGGGAGATATTGTACTTGCATGTCGAATACTTGTTTTTGGAGCATCCACCTCTCCATACGAAGTGATAGATTCGATGAGGGGTTGTTGAAAATCGGTACTAGCGCTTTGTGATCCGTCCATACCACAAACTTGGCTCCAATTAAGTACACTCGGAACTGCTCGCATCCCCATATAATTGCTAGAGCTTCTCTCTCTGTTTGCGAGTACCTCTGCTCCGTTGGTGATAGCGCTTTGCTGGCGTAGGCCACAATGACTGGTTTCCCATCCTCCTCTAGTTGGCACAAGATAGCTCCAAGGCCCACCGGGCTTGCGTCGACAATCACTTCAGTTTTCAGTTTGCTGTTGAAAAATGCTAGGTTGTGGGTATTGGCTAGCTCTTCTTTTAACTTGATGAACGCTCTTTCACTTTTCTGGTCCCATTTGAATTCTGACGATCCCGTTTTGACAATATGCTTCCTCAGGGGCTCCGTCAGGTCCGCGTGATTCTTGATGAAGCGTGAGCAATAATTGACCATGCCCAAGAAACTTTTGACTTCTGTTGCGCTTTCCGGCCTTTTGAAACTGCTAATCGTTTTAACTTTCTCCGGATCCACCTTAAGTCCTTTGCTGGTTAAGATAACCCCATGGAATTTCACCGCCTCTTTTCCAATCTGCTCCTTGTCCGAGTTGACGGTGACATTCATCTCTCTTAGTCGGCTTTTTACTTTTTCAAGTCTTTCGTCATGCTCTCTTCGGTTGCGTCCATGGATTAGGATGTCGTCGCTGGAATTGATAGCTCCTTCGATGTCGCTTAGCATCTCCCTTAAAGTGTTGTGGAATATTTCAGCCGCTGCGTTGAGTCCGAAGAATAGCCTCTTGTATCGCCTGAGTCCTACGTGTGTTGAGAACGTAGTGATAAATCTCGATTCTTCATGTAGTTCCATTTGGTGATATGCCTGGTTGAGATCGATGACGGAGAAAAGTCTGGATTCACTCACTTCCGCGAGAATATCCTCGATCGTGGGTATGATATGGCGCTCTCTCTCGATGGCTTTGTTGGGCTGTCTCATATCCACGCAGAGTCGTATTGTTCCATTTGGCTTGGGAACTATCACTACCGGAGACACCCATGGCGTTGGTCCCGAGACCTTTTCAATAATATCTAGTCTCTCTAATTTCTCGATTTCTTGTTCCACTTGCGGTCTTAGATGGTAAGGAATCCTTCTGTGTGGCATCGCCACAGGTGCGACGTTGGGGTTGATGTGTAACTTGACTTTGATGTCCTTGATTTTTCCAACTGGCTTCAGCTCCCTTTCTTCTGCTCTTCCTTCTGTTGCAGCCACGATCACCTCTTTTGCCATCTTGATCAGTCTCAGCCTGGTTGCCGCTCCATAACTCAGAATGCACCCCTTGTTGCTGTCTGCGGTGACGAAAATTCTCTCCTTGGCGTACTTTCCTTTTTGGGTCGAGATATCGAGTGTGCACTCGCCTTTCAGCGGAATTGGTCTGCCCGCCTTAAATGCAAAAATCTTCATCCTAGTCGGCTCCACCTTCGGGTTCCCGATCTTCTTGTGCGTTGTGCTATCGATAATTGTGACTGTTGATCCCGTGTCTACTAGGAAAGACGTCGTCACGCCGTTGATCATGATCGCTGCTCTTGGTTGGCCCGTCTTCACCTGCCCCATGTTGTTGTAGGCTACCGTTGTATACGCCGCTTCTCCATCTGTTGATGATGACTGGTCTGAGTACTCGTCGTTTTGTCCTTTCTCTTCTACCATGTTGGTTGATGATCGTTGTGATCGGCCTGCTCGTTGTTGGAATTGTTTCTTGATGCACTGCGAAGCGAAATGATTTAAATTGCCGCAGTGGTGGCACCGTTTTCCCCTAGCTGGACAGCTAGCGATGCCGTCTTGATGATAGTCCCTTCCGCAGAACGGGCATAGCTTTGTTCTCTGGTACGATCCTGACGCTCCTGATCCCCTCCTGCTCGCATCGTTTCCATTTCTGCCATGCTGTCTCCAGCGCTCACGTCCTTCTTGATACTGATGTGATTGGTCGCGGTACTGGTGTCGCCGTTGTTGGTCATGTTGTCTTTCCTCGTACCTTGTTCTTTTCTCTGGAGACGGCGATCTGCCTCTTGACTGCTGGCGCCGTTTCTGGATGCGATGTCGTAGGTCGATTTTGTTCGTTGATTCCTCTTCGGCTGCTGGTGTTATTTTCTGCTCGATGCTTTGTGCTTGTACCTTGGTCATCTCTATCGTTCTTTCCTTTTCAATTAGTTTGGCCAGCGTTAGTGTTGGGTCTTGTAGTGCCGTGAGACGCATTTTCGTTGATAGACACCCTTGTATGATTTGCGACTTGAGCTCGCCCTCTTGATCTTGAAATTCACATCCTCCCGCCAATTTCTTTAGTCTTGCGAAAAATTGGTCAATTGATTCGTCGGTCCCCTGTTTAGCTTGCCGGAACACATAGATATTGTATTCCTTGTTGTTGGTTGGACAGAAGTGATCGTTGAGGACACGTTTCGCAGCCGAGTATACATCTTCTGCAGCACGTTGAGCAGCCTGGTCCGCCGGTCGTGGTGTTAGATCTAGGGTTGATGCGATGTCAAACACAATGTCCCCCGCAAAATAAAGTAGAATGGCCTTCTGTCTCTCAGCGTTGGTAATCCCATAGGCAGCCATGAAGGTCTCGAGCTTGAGGACCCATTTCGTCCACCGCGTACCGATTGTGGTTCTATCACTGTCCACGTCGAAGGGCGGGAATGCCGGGAGATTGGATGCCATGGTTTCAACACGACAGAACAAAAATTACGTAGAGAAATACTGGTTGTAGGACGAACGATTGTAGAGGAATAGAATCCGGTGTTTATCTTCGTCGCCAATGTTATATCTTACTCGATGATGATGGATAGAAAAGAGTGCAGTTCATACGTTTGTATTAGACGTTCGTACTTGATGGTAACAGTGTACATATATCACTGCCCTCACAGATATTCACTTCCATTCCTCTACTACTACTGTGCAGTGCCCTCTCAGGATTGATCGGGACACTACAGTTTGCTGCTATTACAACATTCAACCTACAATATAAAATAATAAGTTTAAATGCAGAACATTGGATTTCTACTAATAGTTCATTAATAGACTTGCAGAGGGCGGGAAGGCATTTGCCCAGGCAACTAGAACGGGAGTTGTAATTGATATTTGGGGTAAGCCATAAAACGACGATACTAATAATAGATTTCCTTCGAACCGGAGTTGAACCAGTGACCTATGGATAACTCGATATTAACTTGTAGCCTACAGTCCACCGCTCTACCAACTGAGCTATCGAAGGGATGTAAGCGCAGGTTTATCAACCAAAAAAAGTCTCACAATAAAAAAGTCATAGAATTTTGAGTCATATAGTTTTCTCAAGTATCACAGATTCAGGGGTAGACACATAAGTAACGACCTAGTGTGTCTTGAAGAGACATTATTTAAAAAGAACATACGAATATTCAAACATATTGATTTGGGTAAACTTTGTACAAAATGCAATGACGCAGATGGTAGGATTCGGACCTACGCTCACAGAGGGAAACTGATTTCTAATAAGTCGTCTTAACCACTCGGCCACATCTGCATGAAATAACCTTCTACGTATCTGTAAACAGATGAATTTGCAGGTTCAAGGTCTTAGCTTCTCAATTCCAATGTCACAATCTAATTTAAGTTACAAAATGCATCGACCGGGAATCGAACCCGGGCCGCCCGCGTGGCAGGCGAGCATTCTACCACTGAACCATCGATGCTTGTATGAAACCTTGCGTCGGGATTCAGACACACCGTGGTAATATCTGAGAAGGATTGACCACGAAGAACATCACACAACCATCGGAAGTTAGCTGGTCATTCTTGTATAAAACCTTGCGTCGGGATTCAGACACACCGTGGTAATATCTGAGAAGGATTGACCACGAAGAACATCACACAACCATAAGCCCCTTGGGCGCCTTCGGGATTTATGCTTACGCTTCAGAACTTTTGAAAAAAAATTATTCAATAGTATATTAACAATGTAAATTCAATTTAATGACATGATTACTAGATGTAATCACAGAAAGGATAGTTTTATCTTTATTCTCCCTGTTTTTAGAAATTAATTAGTTTTTACGGATTTACGAACGCACCTTGATTTCTTTGTTTACAAAAAACAAAAACCAAAAAAAAACCATTTTTAAGATGGCCGCTTTTTTCGTCTTATTTTCGATTAAAAAGGCATAAATGTCAACAAGGTTTGACATTTGATTGTGCCAAAAGGTGCTTAACCCTAAGTATTAGCTGTGTCATTACATAATTTCAAAAACTTTAATACAATATAGAATATTTGCTAATTTATCACGTTCTCGTCTCCCATTGGTGGATATTTGTGACAATCAAGATTTGCGGGGCCCTCAGAGAGAGCGGAGCCTATCGCGTTAAAGACCCCTAAACCTTGAGTTTGATTACAAAATCCCTCAGGGAAAATTTTTGTATGGTGTTCATCATAAGAAAATACGTGGGCAAGCCACAAAAACATATAAGTTAGCAGAGCGTAGTTTCGATCTACGGACCTCTGGGTTATGGGCCCAGCACGCTTCCGCTGCGCCACTCTGCTGTTGTTGATATGGCATTGTTGTTGATCGTTTGCAAATGTATTCCTAAATCCGATGAAAATCAATTTCGGCCTCCTTACTCCCTCTCTTTTAGTACTACTTGTGATGCTAATCAAATGGATGATTTCGTGGCGCAATGGTAGCGCGCCTGACTCCAGATCAGGAGGTTGCGTGTTCAAATCACGTCGAGATCAATATGAATTGTGCACAAACTTCATCAAAGATATTTAAATATTTTTAGGGTTCACACTCATGTTGCTCATTACAAGCACATCAACACGTTTTCAGTACAGGTTAGTTCCTTATTAGGAGTGTTACTCCCATATTGTCTAGTGGTACCTGGCTCTCACCCAGGAGGCCCGGGTTCAATTCCCGGTATGGGAATTTGTAGTTTAGTTTTATTAAGCACCCTTTGATTAATACTCTGCAGTGATTACATTAATCATTCCATGTGTGAGTAGCTACAATACTAATATCATTTAACAATACAGGAATATAAGTCATTGGCCATTTAATATTGTTTTGTGTGTAACTCCTTTAAGCAGAAGCCGATCCTGGAAGTACTGCAATACCAGGTCAACTCGTGGCGGGGGCTATGCAAGCACAGCGTTCCCACCGATTTTCAGAAATCAGTTTAATATTCACTTGAACGTGAAAAAATTTGCCACAAAGAATCAGCGAAATTCTTAAGAGCTGCGACAAGTGAGATTTCCACTAAACAATGGCTCACCAACCACACAATGTCCCAAGTTTAGTTGTTCTTGAGATAAATAAGAGTGAGTAATACTCCTTTTCTCAAAGTTTATTTAATAAATTAACAATTAATTTGCTAAAGAAAACCACGTTATGATGCCTTCCAAGTCAGTTCTCTTGGGACCCAGTTCTGACCAACTTAAAGAAAGGGGATAATCTTGCTATGTTCTTATGTGAAGTAGATATTTAACGTGGATGGTTCTACCAAGATATAAAACTAACTGCGATGGCCGAGAATCGAACTCGGGTCGACTGCTTGGAAGGCAGCCATGCTAACCACTATACCACCATCGCTTTACGCCAACAAAGTAAAATTACAAAGTCAATATTTTCGGGCCGCTTTGCCGAATAAAACAATTAAATTTTAGATTCTTACATTTACTTTATGTACTGCCTCCTATGAGAATTGAACTCATGACCACTAGTTAGCAACAATGAAAGTACAAGACTAGTGCTCTGCCACTGAGCTAAGGAGGCTCTAAAAGATGTAAAAAGTATCACGGTATAAAAGTTATAAGGTATTCCGATTATAAGTTTGCTGGCAAAAATGGTCATGGTTTCATTCAAGAATGCATGTGTGTACATATGCTGTGATCGTCTAGTGGTTAGGACCCTACGTTGTGGAAAAACGATAATTCCGTAGTAACCCAGGTTCGAATCCTGGTCACGGCAATTCATATTTACTATCGATTCATACGGGAATATATTCATGCTGGTATTTATTTCATGCAACATATTATAAAAAAAACTAGGCATATATCTTTGTTAGTAGTATTGGTAACGTATTAATGGGATTCAAGGCGCGTGGTATGAACCGGGGGAGAAACTAGAGCGGGGTTTCCCCATACCACGGGCCATTTTTATTGGGCTTTAGGGTGACATCCTTTTTTCGGATAGTACATGAAAAAAAGATGCCCTCTTGTCAAGCTCCCCAAAAATGGTGTGTTGTGTGGAGACGCCGCACCAGTTTCCCAGCAATGTGGCAGTATGGCAGGGGTGGAATTCAAACCCACGCCCCCGAAGAAACTGGTGCAATAAACCACTGCCTTAGAACGCTCGGCGTATGATATTCGGTACCCAACATCATTCTGCAGCAATCCAGAACCAGCAATTCAAATAAATGCTTGTCTGCTTTCTGCCTAAGGCCTAAGCCGAGAGAGAGAGATAGAGGAGACCCAAACGGCCGTCTGAGAAGGATGAGGTGTGGAAATCAGTCTGGTAAGCTGGAGTCACTGCGGCCGTACTGGTCGCGTTGCGGGTCACCACTTACGATTGCTGAGCTGGCTAGCCGTTGATCGCACATGCCAGATTTATGTTGTCAGCGGCCGTGGTAACTCACACGACGCTACCTAGATTTAATCGAGCGGACTCGGACTCCCAGAACACCGAAGAAGCTATTTGGCTTCAAGGCGGGCTCAGATCGCTTCGCGTTCCGCTAGGCCGTTTCCCTTCTCTCTGTGTGTTCTCAAGGACTCTGAGGATTCTTCCGAGGCTCGAGTCTCGGACCGTCCAAGTTGGCACTCGAGACTGTGAGATTTCTGTCATTGGGAAAAGTGTAAGTAAAAAAACAAGTCCTCGAGACCAATGGTTTTCTTTATTTCTTCGCCCGTGACTTGGGCTGTTTCTGCCGGTAGTCCAAACTTAGACTTGGGTAGGGTCTACAGTTTTGACAAGAGGTACTCGTTTCCCTCGGAACTGTTTTCTTTCATTCATCGTCGTCGTTTTCTTCTTCTGTCCTCTTTTGATGGACGAGGTGACCGAGCGGTTAAGGTGATGGACTGCTAATCCATTGTGCATTGCACGCGTGGGTTCGAATCCCATCTTCGTCGTATTTGTGTATTAATGCCACCTAAAAAATTTTTTAGATGTACATATTATCCCTTCAGGGGTACCTGAAGGCTACCAAGGGATAATACCCCGAGAGAAAAAAAAATTATTGCCACTACAGACAAATTATTTAGAAATCAAAAAATAGTTAAGCAATTTATCACAAATCAAATTGAAACAAATATTTGATAGTAAGTTACTTTTAGCCTTATGAAAATATGAATCATTTAAATATAAAAGCATACACTAATTAATTATTTTACTGGAAAGCAAAAAAAAATTTAGATTTTGCAGTTGAAAAAAAAACTTTGTGAGGCACAACAGAATT